>JAWPHD010014364.1:0-61855 GCA_037043455.1 Cyrtodaria siliqua
TTTAACACATTGTTAAATCCTTTTATTTGAAAGCGGATTTTTTAACCCTATCAATGCACTACCGCAACCGTTTTATGAGGCTAGAAACGGACCCGAAAATTGACCAAAAGTTTACACCCCTATCAAACAATTTCGATGCACGCTCTCAGTATAAAAAAAAATTTCTTGCTCGCTTCGCTCGCTCGAAGCATAATGGCTAATCAGTGGTTTAATTAACACATTGTTAAATCCTTTTATTTGAAAACAGACTTTTTTTACCCTATCAATGCACTATCCCAACCGTTTTATGGGGCTAGAAACGGACCCGAAAATTGACCAAAATCTTACACCCCCTCATCAAACAATTTCGATGCACACCCTCAGTATCAGCTCGCTCGACGCATAATGGCTAATCAGTGGTTTAATTAACTCATTGTTAAATCCTTTTATTTGAAAACAGACTTTTTTTACCCTATCAATGCACTATCGCAACCGTTTTATGGGGCTAGAAACGGACCCGAAAATTGACCAAAATCTTACACCCGCTCATCAAACAATTTCGATGCACACCCTCAGTATCAGCTCGCTCGACACATAATGCCTAATGAGTGATTAAATTCTAAAGGTTTTAGATGAAATTTAAGGGCCATACACAAGGATACCAACACTTGGTCACTGAGAGGAACATGCAATGTATACATTCGGTCGGTCTTCACTAGCGGATACAGAGGGGGTGAGGGGGGGGGGGGGGGGTGGCGGGCGCACCCGGCGCGCGCCTCCTAAAAATTCCGGATCATACATGTATGTCCATGTTACTGTAGATAAAATATCAAACAATTTCGATGCACGCCCTCAGTATAAAATTGTTTCTAGCTCGCTTCGCTCGCTCGACGCATACTGGCTAATCAGTGGTTTAATTAACACATTGTTAAATCCTTTTTTTTTGAAAACGGACTTTTTTACCCTATCAATGCACTACCGCAACCGTTTTATGAGGCTAGAAACGGACCCGAAAATTGACCAAATTCTTACGCCCCCCATCAACAATTTCGATGCACGCCCTCAATATAAAACAAATTCTCGCTCGCTCGACGCATAATGGCTAATGATTGGTTTATTTAACCCATTGTTAAATCCTTTTATTTGAAAACGGATTTTGTTACCCTATCAATGCAACTACCGCAACCGTTTTATGAGGCTAGAAACGGACCCGAAAATTGACCAAAAGCTTACACCCCCATCAAACAATTTCGATGCACGCTCTCAGTATAAATTTTTTTTTCTTGCTCGCTTCGCTCGCTCGACGCATAATGGCTAATCAGTGGTTTAATTAACACATTGTTAAATCCTTTTATTTGAAAACAGACTTTTTTTACCCCATCAATGCACTATCGCAACCGTTTTATGGGGCTAGAAACGGACCCGAAAATTGACCAAAATCTTACACCCCTCATCAAACAATTTCGATGCACACCCTCAGTATCAGTTCGCTCGACACATAATGCCTAATGAGTGGTTTATTTAACACATTGTTAAGTCCTTTTATTTGAAAACGGACTTTTTTACCCTATCAATGCACTACCGCAACCGTTTTATGAGGCTAGAAACGGACCCGAAAATTGACCAAAAGCTTACGCTCCCCCCCCCCCCCCCCCCCCCCCCCCCCCCCCACACACACACACACTAAGCTGAAATCCTGGATCCGCCCCTGGTCGTTGTCAATTTGATGCGATGGTCTGGTAAGTTTTCAAACGCCGCGGTTTTTACTATACGTGTATATGTTTCTTACAACACTAAAATAATGCATTGACTATGGCACATGTTCATTATAATTTGATGTTGCTAATCTCATTAATACAATTAAATGGTGATTGGTTTTAAACAAGGACCTACCACCATTCAGTCACCCACAATGACAAATATTGGGCCCCTGCGGTGGAGAAAAAAAATAACTTGCTCTTAACGCCAATACCATAATAGTCCAGTATAGTTACGTTTTGACCCATAAAAAATTGCAACATTTTGTTTTTTTTGCAGACTCATAATGTTCAAACATAGTACTAGACAGTAAAATAAAATTGGACAAAGTTGGATAATCCCAAAGTTATTTTTTTCACATATCAATAGTATGTGTATCTGCCAATATAGTTATCTTAAATAAGACCAATATCATTGCGTATATGCTTCTTTATATGTTATACTTGTTGTTTCAATGTATTTTAAACACATTAAGGAAGTCCCCAAATTATTTTAAAACAAAAGTATGTATGTTTCATCATGATTTTCACTTACAACATTGAAATGTGGGATAAAAATCGTACTCCACCCACTTATACAAAACAGAACATTGGTTGAAAGAGCTTATTTTAAACATGATTAAACTGAAGTTAAATAGTAGATTGGCATACTATAGCGTTTAATTATACTGGTGTTAACATGTTATAATTGCTTTCCTTTATTTATATTATTAGTAAGCAGGCAAAACTGTAAAACGTGACACCGATTCTAACGTTTGACCAACCTTAGTGGTGGAAAGCCTTAGAAATACAAATGAATGAACGGTCAGATAGAGATATTCAGGATATAGTACTACGGCTAGGCGGTCTTCACATCGAAATGAGCCTCCTAGGCACTATAGGCCACCTGATGGGAGGTTCAGGGCTCCAGGATTTATTAGAGACCATCTATGCAGAAACAGCTGTAACTCACATGATCAGTGGAAAAACTCTCTCTAGAGCTATAAAAGGACACATCCTCATAGAGGCGGTCTTAAATAGTATCATGCTGTGCGAAGTTTATGATAGAAAGCTTCTATACAAAGAAGAAGAAAATCCAGATGATACAACCACACCGACAGTACAAACAATGGAATATGCACTGACTGAAGAGTTAACAATGCAGGTGGAAGAAATTGATGTTGGACAAATGAGATCTAAAGACAGTTGTATGGATAAAGAAATAGGCACTGATAGAACAGCAGAGTATGCCCTAGAAGAACAGGTCGAAGTTACCGAAGAATACCAAAGAAGTCCAGACGACACAAAAGATGATTTGAATGAAGCTGAAGAAATGCTTGGCAAGTTATTAAATAATGAAATAGATTTACACAGTCTTTGTTCGGAGGGTGTATTCAGCAGAATTCATACCAGTTTGGAAACATACAAGACTGGCCAAGCCAGTAAAAGAACAGCTAAACTGTGGTTACAATATATTGAGATGGTCGATATTCTTAGGCGGTTTATTAAAGCTGAGAGCACAGGAAATTGGAAGCTGCATTTACATACTTTGTGAGAAATGTTACCATACTTCGCAGCATCTGGACACAATCTGTACACCAAATCAGTGTATATATATTTAAGAAATATGTCACAGCTGAACCTGAACCATCCTAACATTTTGAAATATTTCGAAGATGGGTATCATGTGGTACGAAGGAGTGAGCGATACTGGGCTGGCCTCCCGAAAGATCTGATTATTGAACAAATGCTAGTGCAAAGTATGAAAACATCAGGCGGACTCACAAGATGGAGAGGTATGTCGGAGCTTCAGCGAACTGTTTGGTTATTGTCTACACCAGCCTGTGCCTTTCAAATCAAGCGATGCAAGAGATGACTGGAGTAACTTACGTGCCTATTGAGCAACACAAAGATACAAGTAAAGCAAGACAAACAAAAGATCTGCAAGACATGACACACATTACAAAATATCTTGAATCACGTAATCCATTCAGTGATGATCCATCCCTTAGCAGTATTGCCAGTGGAATGATTGCAGATGACAATGTTAATGCAGACTATGCAAAGGCTGTTGGCTGTGTCATTCTAGAATCAATGTTGGACAAGAACGTTAGTGAATTTTCCTTCACGAAGAAAGCCCAGGCAGTGACATTGAATTCAAAAGTAACCTTGAAAATAAACAATGGAACAGTTCATGTTGATCCCCAGCTACTATTTCAGAGATTTGTTTCAGCCGCTCGGGGAATTTTAACTCCTGAAGAGTTAGCTACGCTATTCACGTACGAATTGTGTATTCACCCTCCTGCACTGTTCGATTCAGATGGCTTGCTTAGAGTAGCAAACAAGCCACAGTTGGCAGATGCGATTTGGACCAAAATTAAAGCTGTACCCGCTGCTATTCCTGACGACGTTAAGTATGTACTGGATGGGGAGTCGTCCTTACTTCAGCGCATTCCGTGGACTCGAGGACTGACATATGAAGCAATCTGTGACACGTATTCACAGTATGTAATAAAGAAGTATTCCAGTACTTCTATAGTTGTATTCGATGGATACTCGGAAGAACCATCAACAAAAGATACTACTCATATGAGACGTAATGCAGGACTGACTGGGAAAACAATCAAAGTGATATGACAATGAACACAAAAAAGGAAATGTTTCTATCGAACCCGTCCAACAAACAGCGTTGCATACACCTATTAAGTGAAACCTTATATGCAAAGGTACTGGAACAAGAAACGCCACCGGTGACGCTGATGTACTGATAGTATAAACCGCTGTTGCATTTGCCGAAGATGAACCCGTAGTTGTCGTGGGAGATGACACATATCTGTTAATACTGCTTTGTTATTATGCGAATACAACCACAGCGCACAACATTTATCTGAAACCAGAAGCAAAGAAGACTAAAAAATCTAAGCTCGACATGGGTTATTCAGATCACAAAATCAAAGCTTGCAGATGATTTATGCCAAAACATACTATTCATACATGCCATTCTTGGCTGTGATATCACATCTCGGCTTTTTGGATTAGGAAAGGGACAGTCGCTGAAAAAGTTTCAAACAAGTGAAGTATTTCCCGATTGCGCACATGTGTTTGACAACAAAAATGCGCCAAATGACGAAATTGTACAGTCTGGAGAAACGGCTTTAGTACTTTTATATAACGGAAAACCAGGCGATCAACTTGATTCACTCCGAATGAGTAAGTTCTTTCAGAAAGTGGCTACCAGTAATACGTTTGTGACACCCGAGTCTTTACCTTTGCAGCAGCAGTACATCATAGTCAAAGAGTATATTATCAAGTTCAGGACCGGAAAGGAAATAAAGGCATCATCGCAGAGGAGTGGGGGTGGGAAGTATCGAAAGGAAAGTTGATAGGTCTACAAACTTCCAAAGCACCAGCACCTGAAAATCTGTTAAAAGTAGTAAGATGTAAATGTAAGGCTGACTGTCGAACGGCACGATGTACCTGCAAAAAACATAGATTGGAATGCTCCCAGATGTGTGAAGAGTGCAGATGAGTTGTTTGAACTCTGCTAGACAAGACGAAACTGATGACGGCATTGACCAAAATTAACATACTGAACATAGATGGAGAGGATTTGTAAGGTGAAACACGGACATATCAATATTAGAGTTTTTAATTAACTGATGTAGAGTGAATTTACATTCTGGAGAAAAGGCTGTAGTAATTTTGTATAACGGAAAACCGTTTTTTATGTAAAGTGAAAACATAAAAACAAAATATAATTTGATATTATCGTTGCATGTAATACGCAAATATGTTCATAATGAGACATGTCACCTGGTCACCAAGCATCGTTAACTTGACCCATGCGCAACTATTGAAATATAACACTGTTATCATGGTTATACTTATATTCTTAACTTTATAAATCATGTTTCATCATGTTATATGTGTAGTATATACTATATGCATTTGTCAACTGTAAAGCTTTCTTATCAAATTTGTTCAGCTTATTTCACTATAGTCTCAGTATTATTAACAGTAAATGTACATGCATGTTAATTATAGATGTTGCTTGATTTTCTATGATTATCTTGGCAGATATATGCCAAGAGCCTTTTATAAGTGCCATTGATATATACTGTAAGAAAAATAACCAAGAACGAAAAACATACATTGTTTCAAAAAAATACATTGTAACGCAAGTGGGTGGGGTATGTTGATATCTATTTTTTCATTCATGGCTCTTTTTATTAAGTTTTGTTCGATTATATGGTCACAAAATCATGTAGATATGCTTATTATAGTGTATGATGTTGCTGCATTACATAATAAATATATACAAGTATTATTTGACCTCTTGCAATAAAGACAGAATTTTGACCTTCAACGATTTTACACCCCAGTTTCTTCTACAAAATATTTTTTTTCCCACTATTTTGACATTGTCCAATTTTTGGCTATAGTTATAGATTTCAAAACTAATAAAAAACAAAATGTTGCAATTTGTTTTGGGTTCCTTTCATATATTCGTAATTGTACTGGTCTATAAGGGGAACTCCTACACCAAATTTGAATTTCGTTGTATGGTTTAAGAGGAGATATGGTAACGGACATACTGATAACGAACAGAGGAACACGCAGAGGCGTTGACATTATCCCTAACAAATCTTAATCATGGGTCCGAATACATATGGTAAAACAGTCTTTATAAACCTCAACATAAACATAATGACCAACTCATGTCTCGAGTAAATCAGGTATTCTCCAATATAACGACACTAAACAACAACACTTGAAACCCAGTGTGTAAATACTGGCCATAGTAACACAGGTATAACGACAACTAAATTAGGAATAAGGCTTTTAATTTGGTAGCGTTTATCGTATTAGTATTACTTGTAATAAAACAAGAGTATAATAATGGACCTTTGGAAACGGCCGAGCACGACACATACGAAATATTGCAGTCTCGGTTTGATTGAGACTGTTCATGAGCGGTAGTGAAATATGATTGCTACCGCTCACGCCCTCTAGCCCCGGGTTGAGCAGAACTCAATATTCATAAAATCAATAATACACAATTTTAATCATCCCGAAGATGGCATGCATACGGCGGTGGACATGGAGTTAATTGCTTCCCCATGTCGTACGGCGTATGGTCCCAGTATCTAATACAATTAAATGCCCCGAAGAGCGAAATAAATATAATGGAATTTAGTTGGGAGCAGCGGTTATGAAGCCTGCATATCACACGTAACAGCCAAAAGACTAAATTAAAAAGCAGACAACATATCCTATAAGTGGTTAAACAATACTCAGAGCCTTTTATCGGCCGGAGTAGTGGAACCGCCAAATCAAAAATTAAGTAAGAAAACAAAAGAAATTGAAAATGTACCACCGATAACTAAACAGTACTGATAAGATCAGCCCTTGGATGTATTATTTTCAAAAATAATAAAACTTTTGTTTACTCACGTTAATCGTGTGTAAATCAATGTCCCGCTTATCTCTAATATCACGATTTCAGTCGTGATATTAGGGATAAGCGGAACATTGATTTACACACGATTAATGTAGGTATAACGCCACTAAACAAGGAATACGTGTTTTAATTTGGTAGTATCAAGCCCACACAGAGAGTCAAAGTTCTAAAACATTGCATATAATTTAAATGATTGTTACGCAAGTTACATACATGGATACATATCACATATATAACATTTAGGCTTTATCAGTGAAAAAAAAAACAGGCAGTGTTTCCTCTTCATTTATGATTTAGTTCACCAATTATTTTAGTTAGAAATATGTACACAGTTAATATTTTCAACATTGCAATACATACCCAGTATATTAAAATCATATTTAATAACTACAACAAATAGTGATTTAAGTCCAAACAAACAATTACACTTTAAACAGCATTCATTAAAGAATCTGACATACATGGGAAAAAAGTCCTATCTACCTACCTACCTCTACCTACCTCTACCTGCCTACCTATCTACCTTCCTTCCTACCTACATACATACCTACCTGAACAATCTTAGGTCAGGTTTGGGCAAAATAAGATATTTGTTAGTGTGGCCTTACAAATTAGCTTAAAAATAAGTTTAGCAAATATATAACATATAAATCCCTTGACCAGATTCTAGGATATGTGTAGTAGCGGTCTTTGGCAATATAACTTACATAATTATCAGTTATTTTAAGAGAATAAGTCTCAAAAGAAATATGCGAAAAAAATAGCAACATGTGGTGATCTACATATTTTACAGAAATTATGATTTGACTCCTATTTCAATGTAAAGGGAGGTAATTTCACAAATGGTAAACTTTGCTTCTCTATATATTTATAATGGCAAGGAAATTATCTATTGTTTGGTGGTTTTTATAATTTGAGACCCATAACAGTCATTTTGTAATGTTTCTCTTGACCTTATTTGTATTTTTAAATGCGAAATAGTATGTTTTAACTAAATGGGAGATAACTCTGATACTTATATAGGAATACAAAATGTAAGTAAAAGAAGATCAACCTAAGTCATGCCGATGATTTAAAATAGTTCACAATATAAAGTAACATTACATTTATTTAAGCTAGACATGCTTAAGGGCTTGATAAACCTAATTTCTTTCAGTATATGTACAGTCCCATGTCAAAAAATTAACTGCAACCTCGTCTAGTCTCTTTACACTCATTAACAAAGTTCGGTACACAATCTAGGAGAATGGCACACATGCTATCATCCTGTACATAGCACCAGTCTCTTTATCCGGAAACACCCATTAACAAAGTTCGGTACACAATCTAGGAGCGTGGCACACGTGCTATAACCCTGCACATACCACCAGTCTCTTCATCCGGAAACACTCATTAACAATGTTCGGTACACAGTTTAAGAGCATGGCACACATGCTATAACCCTGCACATACCACCAGTCTCTTCATCCGGAAACACTCATTAACAAAGTTCGGTACACAATCTAGGAGGAGCATGGCACAAATGTTATAACCCTGCACATACCACCAGTAGAGACACAGCTGGATCTTTTCCCACGCAGTTTAATGAAAGAACATCCACTGTAATGTAAAAATTGTATAACTTATAGACTTTAAACAAATTATTTACACTGAATAAGATGGTTTATCCTTAGGATTCCTCAAACCGTATTCTTTATTCAAAGTGAACTGCTCAAAATATATGTTCTAACGAATCACAAGAAATGGAACCAAATATCGTACTAAAATATTAACATGACAAGAAACCTTACCTGTTCGTTCTGGCTATAACAACCTCACCCTACTCACTTAAAACACCGGTCTTTAATTTCTCAATATGCAAAGAAAAAATGAATATATTATTATTTTCAAATTCAAAACTTCACTAATTCGGAAAAATCCATCAAAAGCCAGAGCAAATAAGGTATTTATTCTAAGATCTCACAAAGAGCATTTATCAGAAGCAAAACGGTGACATAATTAATACTTGGCGAAATAGGCTCTTTTCCATAGTTTACCTGAGGCGATCCTGTAATCTGAGTAAACTATAGCACAAGGATTTAAAGAAAAAGAGACATAATTGCCTACATGACAGCGAAGAAAGGTTTATTAAGCTATTAGCATATTTTATTTAAATAAGCCAAACTAGGTACAAAAATAGTGTAACTGTTTGTTTGTTGGTGTTTAAAAAATGAGAAAAATGGTCCTATAGAAATCACAGCACCCAAACGCAATGGCACCGTAGATCCGCACTGTACCACAAATTAACTATACAATGAAAAAGACAGAAAGAGTGGTGAAGACAGGGTTACTCTCTTGGAACGGTCAGTAGGCATTAGGGCCTACTAGTTAGCTAAAATCGATTTTAAGTGTAAACAACCTCGCTATTAGCCTGTCTTCAGCGCTCAAATTGAGAAGACAGTAGAAATAAAAGTACATCCCATCTAAAGGAAATCTCTAACAATAAATTCATTTTCCAGCAAACATTTGGCTACGTATGAAGGTCAATTTTTTGTGATGTCGGCAGGCCACCCACGTATTCCTGAGAAGATCTAGTCCTGTATACTTCCCGCAATCCGTAAAAAGCCGACACTTTCTCATTTGCAAGTTTAGCGCCG
This sequence comes from Cyrtodaria siliqua, assembly GCA_037043455.1. NCBI lineage: Eukaryota > Metazoa > Mollusca > Bivalvia > Adapedonta > Hiatellidae > Cyrtodaria > Cyrtodaria siliqua. The sequence goes on from JAWPHD010014364.1 coordinate 9,813, forward strand.
AGTGGGATTCGAATCCACAACGATGAGGGGCGATAATGAATAGTAACGTTAGTGTAGATTTCTCTTTACAACCTTATATAACAGCCAAAGCTTCTGATGCAAGTACTGGTGTATTAGACACAAAGCTAGTCTCGGCCTGCCAAGACCGTATCATGCATTTGCCCTACTTTTACATATCGGCCTGGAAATATTAGACAAAATAAAGCTCCCGATTAATCGATTTTATTGCAGCGTTTTCTTCACGCACATGAAGCCGACGTAAATCGTCATGTTGTAAATAAACCTGAGAACGTCAATTGTTGATGCATAGGTTACACGTCACTCGCTGCTTAATAAGAAATTAACTTTTAATTAACTTGTAAATACGTTTTTGTAAAGCCTCATATAATCTTTCAAAGTCTCGCAAAAGCACCCCCAACATGAGGGGCGATTTTAAACTTCCGATTTTCCTCAGGTTTTGGTTCTGAGTCACGCGAAGCACAGCGTAGCGAAGAAATCAGAAGCAGCCCTGGTGACAAAGCGACACTACTTGTACAATACATTGTAACTTGGAGTTTGGAATAAATCTGTAAATATAAGATAATAAATATAGCACGCAAATAAATGAATGAATGAATGAATGGTGTTTTACGGCACGTCGACACATAAATAGGTCATATTGTGCGCAAAAATTTATGAAAATGAAGTATTAATTAAAAATTAATGTAAATATATAAAGATAAAACTATTAAAAAATAAGGGATGATCAGGTGTAATATAAACTATGTATGTAAATCAACAAATGCCCGTCAACGGGTATATAAACAAGTAAATATATATAAGAACACATTACAATGATGTATATAGTCTGATCTCTTTCAGGAAATCTAAAACAAGACTAAAATCTACAGTATCAAATAACTCTTTCATAGTATTAACATTGTAGTACCTTTGACGCATAGGATCAAAGTCTACACTTTCCAATAATATGTGTTTGACCGTTAACGGTGCAAAGCAGGGTATACATTCTGGTAATTGCTCACCTTGTAATAAATATGAATGAGTATAACGTGTATGCCCTATCCTGCACCGGGCTAGGACAACTTCCTCTCGAAGAATGGGTCTACTAGAAGAACGCCATTCTCCGAGTAACGGTTTAATTGGATGGAGTTTATTGTTAACTGACAAATCCCAAGCGGCTTGCCAAGAGTTACGAATATATGTGTTAATACAACTTTTAAAATCAGTATAAGGTAATTTGGTATTAGTGATGTGTAAATCTAATGCTGCCTTAGCAGCACTATCAGCTCTATCATTACCACGTATTCCTACATGGCTTGGAAGCCAGCAGAAAATAATAACATTATCAATTATAAGAGAATTGTACTTTTCTAAAAGTTGAAGCACAACTGGGTTATCGTGTTTCATATTACCCAGTGCTTGAAGAGATGAAAGGGAATCAGAAAAGATTACAAAATGGTCATCATCAGATTCCTGAATATAATTTAAGGCAAGTTCAATTGCTTTAAGTTCAGCTGAAAAGATAGAGGCCTTGTTAGGCAGGCGGCTCTTTATGCTGTGTTTGTGAACAGCTGCTGCAGCTACCTTATCACCATCGTTATAGCCATCTGTGTAGATATGTTGAAAATTACTGTATTTCGATTTAATTTCATTAAATTTGCTTTGAAAGACAGTAGGGTCTGTGCTGGATTTGTTATTATTACAAAGATCAAAAATAATTGTTGGTGTTTCCAAAGGCCACGGTGGAATTTGCGGTACTTTGTACTTGGCAATCAAATTTAGGTCGATTTCAGTGTCTCTTAATTTTGGTTTAATACGAAGACCAAATGGTCGAATGGCCTTCGGTTTTCGATCAAAAAGAGGTTCACAACCCTGATTAAAAACATTATCGAAAGTTGGGTTTGAAGGGTTTGACTTTTATTTAATGGCGTATTGAAGAGATAATTTGTCCCGTCAATGAGACAGTGATGGTTCATTAGCTTCAACATATAGACTTTCGGTTGGTGATGTACGAAAGGCACCTAAGGCGAGTCGTAATCCTTGATTATGTATAGGGTCGAGCATCTGCAAGTACGACTTGCGAGTCGATCCATATACTATCGAGCCGTAGTCCAGCTTGGATCTGATAAGAGATCTGTAAAGTCGCAACAGGACTTTTCGATCTGCTCCCCAATTAGTGTTTGCAACAACTTTAAGTAAGTTAAGAGCTTTAAGGCATTTGGCCTTCAAGTATTTAAGGTGTGGTTTAAACGTTAATTTACGGTCGAATTTTATCTCATCCACTACTGGTATTGGAGACCCATCCAGTGTTAGATGAGGGTCTTCATGATGTTTACGAAGTTGACAAAAGTGCATACAATTAGTTTTAGACTTAGAAAATTTAAAACCATTTTCATCAGACCAGGTCTTAAGTTTATTTAGACATTGTTGTAATTGTCTCTCGATAGTATTCATGTTTTTGGCACGATAACATATAACAAAGTCGTCAACGTATAGCGAACAATCCACACCTGGATTGATGCATTTTACTATACTGTTAATCTTTATATTAAAAAGTGTGACAGAGAGTATACTGCCCTGTGGAACACCCATCTCCTGTTCATGAATATCAGAGAGGGTTGAACCCATTCGGACACGAAATTGTCTATCATCTAAGAATTTCTCAATAAAAATGGGTAATCGGCCTCTAAGACCAAGGTCATGAAGATCATTCATAATACCGTACTTCCATGCAGTATCATAAGCTTTCTCCAAGTCAAAAAATACAGCGACTAGATGTTCTTTTTTTATGAAAGCTTCCCTAATAAATGATTCAAATCGAATGAGAGTGTCTGTTGTGCCTCGTTGGCGCCGGAATCCACTTTGATACTTTGTTATCAGCTTGTTGGACTCCAGGTACCAAACGAGTCTCTCATTAATCATTCTTTCCATGGTTTTACATATACAACTCGTTAAAGCAATAGGGCGATAATTTATTGGGTCCGTATTATCCTTTCCAGGTTTGGGGACTGGAATAACGATTGCTTCCCGCCAAGAATCGGGGAAGTTTCCCGTCGCCCAAACTTTATTAAATATATCAAGAAGGGTAGAGATACAAGATTCAGGTAAATGTTTTAGTAATTGATAATGGATATCATCAGGACCAGCTGATGTATCATGAGCCTTTTTAAGGGACTCTCGAAGTTCTTTGAGAGTGAATAGTTTATTGTATTTCTCCAAGTTTTTTGACTTGAAGTTCAGCTTCTTCTGTTCTTTTAGTTTCTTATTTTTCAGAAAATTTGGTTGACAATTTTCAGTAGAAGAATTTTTTGAAAAAGTTTCTGCCAAAGTGTTTGTAATATCTTTGACAGATGTTATATCTCCATTATCTGTTTTAAGATGATTTACAGAACTAGAATTACCTTTACCACTTATTTTCCGGACCATGTCCCATGTCTTCTTAAGAGATGAGCGAGAATTCAGATTACAGACGTAAGATCTCCAGGATTTCCTCTTGCTATCCTTAATAGTACGACGGGCTTTCGCACGAAAAACTCTAAAGTTATCTAAATTTGTTTGAGTTGGCCGCAAGTTAAAATTATTTAATGCAGCTTTACGATCGCTGACTGCCTTTTTGCAGTCATCGTCGTACCATGGTTTATGTGGGCGTTTAGGATTTGCCGAGGTTTTTGGAATGGTTTGATCAGCTATATCGTGAAGAGTTTTGGTAAAAAGAGCAGTTGCGTCTTCGACATCGCTCAATAGCTTATAGCTAGATTATTACTTTTATAAATGGAACGTAAATCTATTTTAAATAGACAGTGTCTGAAAATGAATTCAACATCCTTCCCTTGTACATACATTCTGACAAGCTTAGTACAAACCACGATATAAGAACACAATTATTTTTTAAATACGTAATTGTCCCCAAACATCATAGGAAAAAACGAATTAGAATGAATGAATGAATGAATGAATGAAAGTCTTTATTTACAGAGGGTAACCCAATTAGTATAAACTAATCTTCCTTGGGGCCCTCTAAAGCAATATTTACATACATACAAATACATAATTATATAGCAATATAACAATCAGCATAACAAATTCAAAGTTAGCATTATTCATAAACATGATCAACATGATAACAATGTTACACAACAACATAATACATACATATGGCGGCAGAGGTTTAACTTACAGACTTACATATGGCCATATTTACAATTTTAGCTTTATGACTGTTGATTCGAATTTATCCACTTAGTATAATTTACTGTGAAACTTTTAATACTTTCGCTCTGTCTTACTTCATTTGGAATGTTATTCCATACTTTTACCCCAGAGTAAGACATACTCCCTTTAAAAAGTTCTATATTTGGTTTGGGTATTAAAAAATCCGATTTATTTGAAGAACGTAAATGATTTGGACGCCTGACATTGTAATTGAACATATTTTGAATATATGACGGGACTGCATTTTGCGATACCCTGTACATAAATTTGGCTTTATGAAGTGAAACCCTCTGTTCAATATTAAGAGAATTAATTATATTTAAAGCCTCGCTTAAAGTGGTATATTGTTCACCTAGAATGATACGACATGCTCTTCGTTGTAATCGCACTAAAACCTGGATATTCGATTGTTTTGTACTACCCCAAATGATACTACAATAGTCAAGATGTGGTTGGACATAGGCTTTGTAAAACATTATTCTATAATTAACAGGAATAAATACTTTAATTCTTGATAATAGCCACAAATTACTAGATATTTTCTTCCTAAGACATTTTATATGCGTATCCCATTTAAGGTTTTCATTTATATATATGCCAAGAATTTTATCACCTGTTGTGATTTCCAGATTTAAGTCTTTATATTTCAAATTTAGAGGTTGATTAACTAATCTTGTCCGTTTCTGGGGTGTCGTTATCAATATTACTTTTGTTTTTGAAGCATTTAATACCATACCATTGTTTAGACACCATGTACTGACGTTATTCAAAGCAGCTTGTAAATTCATTTCAACTTCTAATTTAGATTTATTTATGTCATATATTGTAGTATCATCTGCATACATATCAACGTTTGAAACATTATCCTGTACATACATAGGCAAGTCATTTATGAATAAAATAAATAAAAGAGGCCCTAGAATAGACCCTTGCGGGACCCCGCATGTCGTAATTTGCTTATCAGAGAGAACACCGTTTAAGTTCACCGCTTGAGTTCTATTTGTAAGATAAGACTTGAACCATTTAATAGTATTATCTCCACATTTGTAAATTTGTAATTTTTTTAAATAGTATTTCGTGGGAACATAAATCGAATGCTTTAGAAAAATCTAACATAACAACGCCTACAAATTCTCCATCATTTAAAGCTGTTAGAAGGCCATTAAGTCAGAACTAGCGTCCCTTTGCTTGACAATACACAACTTGGTTTAGAATCGTGGGAGCTAAACAAATCGGTGTTGCTAACCAATGGTTGTCATTGCTCGTTTAATATAAGACGTTTAACGTGAGAACCTAGCATTGGAATCTTGTTCAAATATGTCAACGTTAAGCGCCAACACATGGCGACTATGAGCTAAAAAATAGTCCAAAGTCGCCAGAAACGCGATTTTAATACTATGTATGTTTCAGCCTCAAAATAAAACTGCCAACTTATCCATTGCATATCCATTTCATATTTAGCGAAATGCTATTATTACCACAGTTAGACAAACTATGTAGGGGCATATCATTCAAGCTACTATTTTAATAATATGCACAGTGTTTGACAGCATACGCTTCCGAGAAAATTTTAATAAACACCTAAACAGTGAATAATGGATTGCGAATGGTTTCGTGAAAGTAGAACTCTGATCATTTGTATAATTTGACAAAGCCTTAAAGCTACATACCCTCTATATTAACTGGTAATAATGAATTTGAATGAGTCACGTGTGAAATAGTTTCAAATCGACGAACACCCCAAAAGTCGGTATATAAGGCAGAAATCGATGCGTAAGATATCACATTTTTAAATGGCCTTCGTACAGGTAACATCGATAAATATACAACTTCAGAATATATGTGATTGCCCGGAACGGGATTTGAACCACAACCGTTGAGCTTGTTGAAGTTTTGAAGGCCGTACATTTAACCACTAGACCAAGGCTATTTATTGGTTTCTTCTAGCATTATTAACACTAAATAGGCATTACGTAATAACTGACACACAAACAAACTCATCATGCGCTAAATAACAAATATGGTTGTTTTGAGGCGGAATATTGGTTTCATATTGATAACATAAAGTATTACAACAGGCAATGCTAATGTACAGGTCTGACAAGATGGTCTATATATTTATGGATTCATCTTGATTTGCGTTCAAAAATATGTTAAGTTATTTTGCCTCATAATAGATTGTAGTTTGTATACCATTTTCTCAAGCAGCGTTATAGCTCAGTGGTAGAGTACCTGACTTGAAATCAGAAGGTCGTGTGTTCGAGTCCCGAAAGAGACAAATCTTATTTCTTCTGTAAACCATAGTGTTACCTGTGTACAGGTACGATGTGCACTGGTCGATATCTATACAATAAATGATGTCCTACGTGTGTGTGTGTGTGTGTGTGTGTGTGTGTGTGTGTGTGTGTGTGTAGTTCGAAGGTTTATAGACCGTCCGCTAACTAACACGTCGATGAACCCTGGCGCGATGGGCACAATAGAGTCTGGTCTTTTCTAGGTGAGTGTGTAGGTTGATCTAGTTCTGCTGCTGTGGTGTCGCTTCTGTTGTATGTATGTAGATGGTGTGTCGCTTTCGCTCTGTGTAGTTGTCGCTATGGCGGTGAAGTGGTCTGGTCAAGGTGGCCTACATCCGCTAAGCTACATCCGCTAGGGTGGTTGTCATACATCCGCTACTGGTAGGGTTCTCACACATCACATTTGGGGCCACACACATCACAGTATGACACCTGCGCCGCACACACCGCCCGACGTCCTGTCTCCTTCGGTCTTCTGTCGAATGTAGGCCTCGACCCTCGCTTCGATACCCGGGATTATGGTTGCGTCTCTGATATCTAGGCTTCGGCTCCGGCCCGCGGACTTCTGAACCCTCCCGTACTTTCGTCAGTTCAGTAGTACCGGCATATTTAGTACCGAGCATAATGCAATATTTGCTCATCCCGGAAATGTAGTGTAGGGCTGACAAGGCCCTAGACTGAAACACACATCCCGAGTGTCATCCGTGCCCTCTCCGCGACGTGCACGCTGTGAAGATCAGGAGAATTGATGTCCTACGTTATATTTGCTCGCTTAAATACCCGATTTCGACATGAGCTTGTGAACATGACGTTACAAATAAAGACACGCCTACAAAGAAGAACTCGATTTATATAGAGGGTCTGTAGCTTTAAGAGCAATAACTTTATCAAATTTAATGTAAGACATATGCATATTAATAAACCAATACAGATGGCTCATAGTCTTTTTAAAGGTAGAAGCCATAGTTTTCTTCCAAATCAGAATAGTAGCTATCCAGATGGCTTTCGGAACGTCAGTGGTTTTACCCAAGTGCCCGTTCGTAACATCCATATAACCTACTGGTGCGTTTTCAATGACCGTCAGGATATTCTGTGATTTAAATTGGTATAAGGCTGAACCTCAAGCACGATGCGATACAGTGGAATAGTTGTAAGTAGTTCTTAGGACAAAATGAATGCAATAAAACAGCAATGCTCGGAACGGTCAGTGGCAAAAAAGGCCGCTGAGGGTTTAAACCAGGTTCTAGGGTGCACCAATCCTCACACTTACCCTACTGTCAACCCAATAAAACGGGACAGCGTAAATAAAGAAATCCCCGCCATGAACTATTCTCTAACCAACAAGGCAGCATTAATAAGCAATATAAGTAAAACACAAAGATGCTCGTGTATATATAAATACAAAAAACAACAACAATAGCCTAGAAAGCCACAAAGAAGGTACTCAATAACTTGGCAGAAGCCAGAGCAACAAGAGAATAAACCACTGAGGGCACGACAAGACAAGACTACAGACAAACATCAAACGTCACCGTCCTTTTGGGCTTTATGTAGACGTCATCATAAGGTCCACAGCCGGTCAGGTCATCGCACAATTAATGTGGAAAGCATAGTTGCGAACTGTAAATGGGTCCACCACCAAGCATGCAGTACGTTGCTATATAATAGGGACTTAAAGCTGCATGGCCGGTAGCATCTACACACATCAGATAAAGGCAGGGCTTACCGTGAACAGCTGATACTACACTGAACTCAAACTATTAGTGATTAATAATGCTTGCCTCTTAACTGCATAGGTGCTGACCAGCATAGGGTATAAAGAATACCATAATCTCTGATATTTTGTCATTAGACTATATTATCGGCATATTTTAAAGAATTAAAATAGCATAATAACACAAACTTATTCACGTTATTGCAGATTTCTACGTTTCATAGGCGAACCAGAGTCGGATTTCCTTTTGCGTACGACTCCTAGAAAAACCATGTTTAGCCTCGTCTTTAATACGTTCAAGGCCATCGCCTGCATTTTGTGGTTCCATTTTTACAGATATAATATTAAATAATTTCTAAATATTGTCTAATCATTATTACAATTACAGCAGTACGAGTAATTAATTCAACATAATAAAATGAATACATGTGCATATCCGATGAAGCTTAGTCTTGAAATATATACATGTATATTTTTTATTTCTTTCTAAGGTTTATAGCCCCTCTACCATTTGAGCCCCCGTTGAAATAATCTTGCTTACTTTAATTTATATAGTACCTGGTTGTAACATTCCAGCCACCTGTTATGTTTATAAGTGATTAGTTAGATAACAATTTGTGATAGATAATTAGAGAACTAGATACAAGGCTATAATCTTGCATTACATCCACATCTCCTAAACATGGGACATCATGGTGAGTAACATATACAGAACTAGGCCAAATATTCCACGGATATAGTATTTCAGTGCAAAAGTAGTCCACTATAATTGACAGTGGATGGTTTTAGTAATGTGTAAACTAAAATCATGACTGATCATTACTTTGGAACTTACCAATAATTTATGTAAGGATATACAACTAAAGAAAAATATATAAAGAGTATTATTTATTTCGATGTTCATATGTTTTCTGTATATCAGTAAGGCATGATCACCTTCCCTCTCCCCCCTTAAATAATGGAACAAACTCGGGTCAATACATTCCCTCCAGAAAGTGAGTATACTTTTAGTGATGGCTGAAAAACGAGAAAATAACGTTGAATGTCACCAGAAAACAATTGGATACTTTATTCAATTTTTTTGAATATAACAGTTGGAATTTTGACGAATCTTTAGTAAAATCAAACTGGTCAGCTGATATGCACGAAATTGATGAGAATGAAAGACTGCTGACAGAAGAAGGCCAATTAGTCTCTGTAGGTGCCACAGATCCATGTGGAGGAAATGATGCTAATGATGATTATAGTGATGAGAATGATGATAGTGATGATAATGCAAGACAATCTATAGCAATTGGTGGATACGAAGGAAATAGTCATGATGATGAGGACAATAATAACAACAACGGACAAGCTGCCAACCAAAAGGACGATCAGAGATATGGACACTGTTTTATTGCACCATGCATTACCACCCAATGTCAAACTTGGCTTGGTAATGGTGCAAACCCATACCCTAGAAACAGCAGTATCCGGAAAGTGGAAAACATGAAGTTTTGAAATATGATGTCCAAAGCTGGAGCCAGGTATCTCCCAGAATATATAACAAAAAAGCAGACTCCTAAATAGAGAGAGGGATCATGATGATAATGTTTGGACTCTTAGGGAGAGTATGCCTTCATGTGTTCTGACAGAGGTCTGAAACCTGTATCCAAATCCACCCGGTCAGCCATATATGGGACATAGGTGGAACTAGATAATATTTTCATGTTTTATGACACCCAACAATCGATTGTCATGACTAATTTACAGATCCTTAATTAATTATATATTCTTAGAAAAGTGTCTAATTATATTCTAAATAAACAATACCTGACATTTGTATCAGTTGTATTCACAAAAAGGAATAAAGTTTAAATTGGAAATATACTGATTTTATAAAGGTAAGAACAATATTCACATTCAATTTTGACCAATATTCTACTGCAGTAAAGTGAGCCTACTCACAGGAGTATATATACACAATGCTTGTTGAGAAGGTTGTTTACATCACATGACTTGGGTCAAAGGTTGTTTCAATTTGAAATTTTGATGGATTTTGGATATTTCAAAGTATTATTTCTCATTTATTCCATGACACTTCTTGAAAATGAATAATTACTTGTGTAGTTTATATGTTTCCCTACAGTTATGCATTTTTTAAATAAAAAACACAACCTATAAATATGGTTTTGTAGAAAAAATCTCTGAATTCAACAATGTGCCAAAAAACAACCACCATTTGAAAATAGGCTCCTCCCCTTCCTTTTTATAGAAAATCTTGGTGTTTAACCTCTTTTGATAAACCTTTTAATAAGTTTAACAAAGATAGTATGAAAGTGATCTTGGCCAAGAATCTTACGAAGTTTGTAAAGCACGTCACCATAGAAGTGAGGTTGTGATAGTCCTTGTCACAGAAGAGTTCTTAAATTACTTTTATATTTGGAAAGAAGATCAGAGTTACGATGATACAATTTTGCAAAGGTTTTACGAAGTTTATGGTAACGGTAACCCTGATGGAGTACATTTTTAGTTATACAAAGATTACGAATATTAAAATCCTCAACTCGAGTACAAGCTCTAGAAAAACGAATAAGTTGAGACAAATAGACTCCGTAAGAAGTTGCTCGGGGAACAGCCCCATCTAAATGGGGATAATTAACAATATCAAAATTAAAACCATCTCTCTTGTCATAGATTTTGCTAATTATTTCACCATTTTCAATAGAGAGATGTAAATCAAGAAAAGAATAGTTAGTATTAGAAATAGTAGGTTTGTTAAGTTGAAGTTCTTTAGGGTATATATTACTAAGCATGGTAGAAAAGAAAGGGTTGTAAATGTTTAATATGATATCCAGATACCGAGAGGTGTCATTACATGCCTCAATAACACCTTCCTGGGTATCTGGTGAAAGACTCAACATGAAATCTCTTTCATAGCAATGTAAAAACAAATCTGCGACAAGGGGTGCACAGTTCGCACCCATAGGGATACCAACAATTTGTCTATAAACGGTCGTCCCATACCCGACGAAAATATTATCTAATAGGAAGATGAGTGCTTCACAAACTCTCGGCAAGTCCACATAGTGTACTTTTCTAAACTGCCGTTAGTTAAAAACGCTTTAATATTATTACAGGCCAAAAATGTAGTATTTTCCCTAGCAAATGTTTTTTTGAATAAGAACAATAAGCTGGTGTTTGATAAGGCGATGTGTTAAGGTTGTAATGTAGAGATGTCATAAGTGCTAATAGATGAAACTAGATAAACTTGACGTAATGTACGCGTCAAACAATAATTACATTATTAACTCTTTATCAGCAGGAACTAAAACAAATTTATTATGAAATTCTTGAATTCCCGATTTTAAATTACGAAAGGAAAACCTAGGTCTCGGAGGAAATAAAGAGGAGTTAGCATTATAAAGTTAATACGTGAACTATAATTTAAAAAATTGACTTTTTCCAAGTAGAAAGAGAGTTTGGGTCAGCATGTTCTCTGCTACACCATTTTATACTAAAATCCCCAACGGATTGGGCGATCTGAGCACGACAGGCATTAACATCGATATTTGAAGGTAATCTATACTTAGGACCTTTAGATAACAGATGCCGAATACGTATAACAACAATATCAAAATTACCAGTGATGACATGACCCGCTGGAGCATAGCAAATTAACCACTTTAACGGTTTGCATTATAATTAATTATGAATAAACACATTTAATTTTTGGGCGGAGCTAACACAAACAAGGTACATTTCATTGGTCTGATGAATTTGTGTTAGGTAACGTCGTCCTATCGGTATTCAGGGCAGATCAAAACGGCGCATTACAACTGGTCATGAGGATCGTCACATGTTTTTGTCGCACCTACGCAATCGGCAACTGACATCAACAGACACTGCTAGGCAGACAACGTGGACACATCAGCGCCGAATCAGTGACCAGACTACCAGAAAATGTCTGAGGGAAATGGGCCTGAGAGCCAGGATATCTCATGTAGGTCTAATATTTACTGCACGACACCACCGAATCGCCAAACTTGGCATGGTTTCACCTACGTTTTAAACTTCTCGATTGAAAATGGTATAATAATTAGCAAAATCTATGACAAGAGAGATGATTTTAATTTTGACATTGTTAATTATCCTCACTTGGATGGGGATGTTCCCCGAGCAACTTCTTATGGGGTATATGTGTCTCAACTTATTCGTTTTTCTAGAGCTTGTACTCGAGTTGAGGACTTCAATATTCGTAATCTTTGTATAACTAAAAAGTTACTCAATCAGGGTTACCGTTATCATAAACTTCGTAAAACCTTTGCAAAATTTTATTATTGTAACCCTGATCTTCTTTCCAAATATGAAAGTAATTTAAGGACTCTTCTGCGACAAGGACTATCACAACCTGACTTCTATGGTGATGTGATTTATAAACTTCGTAAGATTCTAGGTCATGATCACTTTCATACTATCTTTGTTAAACTTGTTAAAAAGTTTATCAAAAGAGGTTATGACCTTATCATTTTGCAACGTACTGCATGCTTGGTGGTGGACCCTTTTACAGTTCGCCACTATGCTTTCCTCTTTAATTGTACGATGACCAGACAGGCTGTGGACCCTATGATGACGCCTACCTAAAGCCCATTGGGACGGTGGCGTTTGATGTTTGTCCATGATCTTTCTTGTCGTGCCCTTAATGGTTTATTCTCTTACTGCTCTGGCTTCTGCAAAGTCATTGAGTACCTTCATTGTGGCTTTCTAGGCTATTGTTTTTTTTGTATTATATTTACACGAGCATATTTGTGTTTTACTTATATTGCCTATTGATGCTGCCTTGTTGGTTAGAGATTAGATCATGGCGGGGATTTCTTTATTTACACTGTCCTGTTTTAATGGGATGACAGTAGGGTAAGTGTGAGGTTTGGTGCACCCTAGAACCGGTTTAAACCCCCAGCGGCCTACTTTGCCACTGACCGTTCCAAGGCGGTAGCCCTATTGTCAACCCTTTTTGTGTTTGTGATGTCGTTTGCATTTATTATTGCTTTTGCCTTCGTGTTTGTCTGTTTGCGTGTCTGTTTCTGTGTTTTGTGGTTTACTGTCCTCCTTGAATGCTACTTTCCCTGTCCGATCTTTTTATATTTCTTTTGCAGACTGGGATATTTGCTATGTTCTTCTATGAATTCCGTTTCAACGGTCCGATGAAATATGTCACGCGTATCGCTGTCGAAAGGTATGCAGATATCATTGTAATAGTAAGAAACAGATTCGGCGGGGGTCACCGATGATAAGGTGTAGTAGTTTCCTCTATACCAAAACACAGCCGGTGGTAATCAATGAGAACATTTATGCCATCAGTTTCCAGATATTTCTAATATTCCTAACATTCAACCAAATAAGGGTAGGATATTCATGCAAAACAATGATCCTGCACATTCATCCAGAATGACACGCCAGATGCTTACGAATCTCAAATCAAACCGGAATTATAATTGCCCCTTGGTCGTACACAGCTCTTGTAAGCACCTGTCAGTCACACGATTATCCATTGTTCATTTGAAACCAATTCACAATGTCCATGATATATTCAGGTAACACGGAAAAGCGTGCCATTTTTAAGTGGCCTCCAGAGGGCGTGCGGAAGGGCCGTTTAATAAGTTTAGTTGTGTGCTAATGCATGTAAAAATATAGGTCTATCTCCTTAAAAGGCAAAATTGTGTAAGGTTTCTTTCGTGTAGAATTTAATACTGCGAATTTAGCCACGTGTTTCACGGAATGAACGTGGGAAATAATGTTGGTTATAAAATGCATTGTTCTCAAGTCCTGGCCGGGATTGATTGAATGTTACTTTGTTGGAGCAGAGGTTGAAACCGGCGAAATTCACAGGCAATAGGTGGTCAGTATTTATTTTATTAACTTTTATCGTACATTTGTATTCAGTGAGCGACGCCATCATGGTTGGCGATATCACGACATCCGGTTAGCTTTTATGTTTCTCAAACACTAACTTGAGACTAGCATATCATTTTAATGTTACTTTATTCATTGTAATTATTGTAATTGATCATTAATTGTAAAACAATATTAAATTGATAATGTTGTATAACAGGTGCATTAGTTAACGTTGGCGTATAACTCAGTGATTGTAATACACGATTGAATTGATAACGTTGTATATTAGGTGCATTAGTTAACAATGAGATGAGTGACTAGTATAAATGTTCGACGCGTATACATGGCGTTGTAGAATATGCATCCATTGCTACTCATCATAATTAGAGAGTGGCGTGCATATATTTATTAGATAATGATTTGTTGGTTTAATTATAATTATATAAGATTGGTGTGTTTATGAACTGACATCTAAAACGTATGTATTATTACAGCCTAACCCGTCCGGTGCAGATAACCCGTCCGGTGCAGATAAACCGTCTGGTGCAGATAAGCCTCCCGGTGTGGAGATAAGCCTTCCGGAGTGGAGCTAAGCTTCCACGCATAATCTTAAGAGCGGTGGAGACGGTCCCCGTACCTGCGCAACATGGCCAGGTTCTAGTAGCGACAACCCCCGGGACACGAGGTGGGCACGTTATCAGTCCTCACTGGAGGAACTTCATTCACAACCTCGGTGGAGGTTAATTACCACATCTATCGCGTCATCAACCCTTATAGAAGGCATTTGATGACAATCATCCATTGGATTCGCGCATCATCATCTTCATGAGCTCTCGCGCATCACTTTCATCGCGCTAGACTATAATTCTTGTACACATCAACATTGTTATAACTTTAACAACACTTTAGTGTCGTATATAATCAGTCGACACATTCAGTATTTGTGATAATACTAAGAACGTCTTAAACGTTCATGAGAACAGTCTTTTCATATTTCATCTGTGTATTCGTTTTTTTTTTGATAATTGTATATATATTTAACATATTTTAAAATTTGCTTTAAACTTATGTAAATGCATTCACCGTCATTGATTCTTTCCTGAGTTAGCCCCAACCACTAGGGTCATCTTGCGACAAGTCCGGACCTCAATCGTACTGAGCATGTATGGAACGAGATCGATCGTCGAGTCCGACAGCTTCCTAGACAACACAAGCTAGCCGAGTTATTATCAACACATTAAAGAACCTGCCCCAACGGTTTTTGAGGAATTATGTAGCTTCTACGAGAAAACGTTGCCTCTCTGTCGTCAGAGTATCGGAGGTCATACGCGTTTATTAGCTTATACTAATGACCCGTGTCTCATGTCTTGTTCAAATGTATATCGTTAAAATGAATTTAATTGCTAAGTTTTGGTTTGTTTTGTTTTGTGATACTTTATTCTTCAGAAATACTACAGTTTATCAAGAAATACACGAAACAACGAGACAATTAAAGACATATTATTAGGTGATGGGTACTTCGGACTTTCGACTTGTATATAATTATTCCATATGTTTAGTACATTCCATGACCGCAAGCGAATTATTCCGTGTTCAGTTTGTTCGCTTCAACTATTATGTTTAATAACCCAGTCATAACCTGTTCGCCATCGCACGGTTCAGACATCTCATCGACACACTTCGTGTTGACGTTCTCTTTGGATTAATGGTTCTTAAAAAGAAGAAAAGAAAAACCTAACTTGCTGTCCGCAGCATCATGTTTCTACTTTATCGTGTTTACTTCGTTACCTGCGAACATCCATCCCTGTATCCTGTGCTGGCGATGCCGTGCAGCCATGCGATATTAACGGTTGTTAGACGACGTGTTAGTCTGGTTTTATAGTGACAAAGACATCGTATCCATAAATATTAGAACTATTTATTCCAAAATGTGTGAAATAAACTCCCCCAATATACACACATTTACAAGCCTTCTACGTCCGCACAACAACTGTCAATGCTAATAATTAATTCGGGTGATGTATACAATATTATTGCATACGCATTTACAAGCTCCGTTTACTTCAGTGTAACAGGAAACGTCGATATTCGCTCATATTGATGTGTAGTAAAGTCATATTGGGTGTGTAATGTATACTCATTTGTGATTGGTGCACTTTTATGTCCATGTCAAAGTGTTGGTTTCATTGTGAAAATTTCCACGCTGCAACGACAATATGTTTGTTTCAATAAATATTTTGATGAAAAATTTTAAAATGTTAAAACCTATTGTATTGTTCTAATTATTCGTTGTTATATTAAAAATGCGTATGCAATAAAAAGGTTATTAGATTTGTATTGGGAAATATGCACTAGTTCTTCCGGGTATACATATTGTGCTCCTAAAGTCGCACAATATTGTTACGCAGAAGAATTCCTGCATATATCCCAATACAAATAGAATAACCTATAAATATATAAGGCGTTTAATATGAGTATTGCTTATGCAATGCCCCGGAAACAAACTGTTACGGTTGTAAAGCGTGTTTATCATTCATTCCAATCCAGTGAGGTAGATAATACTCCGTTTTATTTATCAGACCGTCTATCAATGATCCCGACCTTGGAAAATCTGAATAGTAAACCGCATCTCCACCATTTAACCACGCCCCCATCCATCCGAAAGAACCAACCGTTATGATACTGTGATTACACAAACTCATTAAAGCTAAATCTATTCCAGCGCCACCTTTATGTGACGCAAAAGTACTAAAATAAATATTGTCCTCTTTAACGTTATCTTGACACCATTGCATATCGTCGCTTAAGTATATAAAATTTACTATTTCTTTTACATGTTTCGTCTTAAAATATGCCATAGCTTTTTCTAAATAGGATTTGCCAGCTGTTGAGAATCCTACTGTCGAGTATTTCTTTTCAAGGAAATCGCCACGTCTCACATGAACACAGACGTTAATGTCCTTTGTTAAATTTTGGGTATTAATAAAATCATACGCTGTCGCTAACACTTCCGATTTAAATTTCAATATCGATTTTATGAACTTTGCATTCGAACTAAAGTACTTCCAGCTTTGAAAATATCCCTTAAACCTCCAATTAACACTGTTATCAAGATGTTCTAATGCAACATTGTATGCATTACTTTTTATCTCAAGTTCTTTCCAGTGGAATTTGTTTGCTCTCGATGCATCTTTTTGGGTATATTGCAATTCAAAGATATCACCCAGTATATTTTTGAATTTCTCCAGTAAGGGCGTGTAACAGTTCTTATCGGCTGTTGAAAGAAGCATAAATAGTTGAAACATTTGATTACCAACTCGACCTAGCACTTCTTTGAATTCCATAAAGTGATATTGCTTGAATTCCGGTGTACACCGAATAACAGTCGACTGAAGTACAGCGAAACCGGTAGTAGTGGCTAACGTTGGTTTGGTTGATTCATAATGATAGCTTTGAATGGAGCTAACATTTGACTTAAGTATAGCGAACCTAACAGAAGTGGTCAAAGTTGATTCGTTTGATTCATAAGGATAGCTTTGAAAGGTTAACGGTGAATTATATCCAATGTCTATGTAGACGGCGTAGAGGCTATATCCGACAAAGCCAAGTGTAAGGATCGCTATCATCAAGGCGCATTTCCTGTAACAAAATAAATCGAAATATATATATACATTATACCGCAATTTTAAATTGTATGTTAATTTTAGACAATCATCAATCTTTATTTCTCTGTCTGCTTCACTACGAGTTGTGTATTTCTTTGAAGACAAAGAAGTGTTTGGTTTGAAAGCATTATAATATGCTAGATAGCATTTTAAAATGGCATGCTTCATAGGTCTGATTTTACGAGGATACTGAAAACAACCAATCTAACTTATAAATAGAATATATTTTCACGAAGGCTTTCTTGAGCAGCCATAACGAACAAATAAACTCCCATTAGTCACGGTGGTGTTTACACTCATTACCTTCTATTTTATACTCTTATACTGACTTTGTGAACATATGTATGATACACAATTTTCACAAAAAACTATATCCTGAAATTACTCAAATTTTTCTTATCTATTCTTAAAACATGGAGAACTAAATATTTAAGATTTTAGATGCTGCTAACCTGGCTCTTATAACTATACAGAAACTGACGTATGTATAACGTCAACCTGGCGTGAAATAAGTATGTTTTGCAGTTGTTTTTGCGTTTTGTTTGTCCTTTTCACCTGATTTTCAACACTTATGGTCTTTGACGAGACAAACAAGTTCAAACAAGTATAATGTCAACATGGTGTGAAATAAGTATTTTTGCAGTTGTATTTGCGCTTTGTTTGTCTTTTTCACCTGATTTTCAACACTTATGGTATTAATTAATACACATTTATCTTCTATCTTCTTCTTCTTATGGTATTACCTTTACGTACCATAGATGTAGTCCCCCATCAAATGAAGGTACTGGATACATTTTATGACTCGTAATATAGTTGCCCACACACCGTCAATACAGTCAACGTTCGATCTAATAAACCATGCAATTCAGGAGTTTTTGACAAGACAAACAGGTTCAACAAAATATAATATCAACCTGGTGTGAAATAAATATTTCTTGAAGATGTTTTTGCGTTTTGTTTGTCATTTTCACCTGATTTTCAACACTTTTCGTGTCATACATGTAGTCCCCATCAAATTAAGGTACTGGACACATTTTATGACTCGTAATATGGTTGCCCACCCACCGTTCGTTGATGATAAATAAACAAACCACTTTCGATCAAATAAACCATGCAGTTCAGGAGTTTTCGTCAAAGCAAACAAATTCCACTGACTATAGTACTCAAATTTATTGCAGTATACATTCATATCATGTTTTGTAAACATCCGAAACAGTTTACTGAAGTTATCTTGTTCACAAGCTAAATTTCTCCTCCTTCGACATAATGTAAGGTAGTAACTCTGCCATGCATATTTGTTTTCGAACACATCTGAGATCTAATTGACACAAAGCTTCAACTAAAATAAGATGAACATCAATAACTACTGATAATGGAGATCTTTTGGAAGCAACCAAGGAACCAAGAGTATAACGTAGCAGACTAAGTTTCATTGAGTCTGTTTATGAGATGTAATGTAACAAACAACTCTTACGTCCCCCAGCATTGGCTTAAGCGGTATTCTTCTTCAAAGCCACATATATTGGGCTCGTCGATCCCAAAAGGATTAGTAAAATAACACTAGGCCTATAATCAGAAATCGTGAACTAAAGTTTTTGTGCAAACAAACTGAAATTCTCTTATGGTTACAAAACCAAGGGAAATTCATCTGTAATGCGTGTCTAAATGTTGCTCATTGTCGAACAGGTTCACATAAGGTCATATTAAAACACACACACAAATAACATTTGGTGAAAACTAAAAGCCATATACTCTATCATCGCACAAACAATCTGATTTTCTTTTTTAATCTGAAATACACAGGTTGATTTCGCCCAGTGTCCTCTTTTCTTAAATCTGATTGGAACAAAATTTCAAATAAAATTGGTGAACATCAAGAGCCGTTTTCATGTTAGTAAACTGAAAGTCGCTTATTTATTTTCTATATTTCTATATTTAAAAATAAAATTCAACTTTAACAAAGATTGTATGAAAGTGATTACGGCCAAGGGTCTACGAAATTTGGTTGTGATAGTCCTCGTCGCAGAACAGGTCTTAAACTACTTTTATATTTTAACTAGATCAAGGTTACACTAATAAACTTTTGGCAATGGTTTCACGAAGTTTAGGGTAAATGTTTTATTAAAATATTAAAGCCTTCAACTCGACTATAAGCTTTAGAAAAAACGAAGAAGTTAAGAAACGTAGACCCCCATAAGAAATTGCTCGGGTAACATTCCCATCTAAGTGGGGACAAATTAAAATCTTCTCGCTTGTCATGGATTTTACAAATTATTTCTCCATTTTCAATAAGAGATATAAATCGAGAAAATAAGCGACAGTATCCGAAATATTAGCTTTGTTGAGTTGAAGTTTTTTTAAGGATAGATAGTGTTAAATAATACACATAGTAGAACAGAAAGGGTTGTCAATGTTCAGTATGTCATCCAGATACCGATTGGTGTCATTAAAGGCCCCAATAACATCTGCCTGAGTATCTGGTGAAAGACTCAACACGAAAATATATACTGCTCAACGTTTGCTAAGGACCATTTTAACGTTACAATTTCACCCCAAATACAGCGCGAAACTGTATTTTTTAAGATGACATGCAAGAATACACAAGACAAATTGTTTTTTCTAATCAATAATACAATAAAATTTCACATAAATTAATCGTAAAACAAAGTTAATTGTTAGAGTTTTATGTTTGGTAAAATCAGCCACCGTTAAATGTCGAATTGAAAAAATGGTGCTTAGCAAACTGTGAGTAGTATATTTCATAGCAATACAAGACTGGATGAAATACGAAGCGTGTACAACCCAGGCTCTAGGGTGCACAAACCTTACACTTACCCTACTGTCATCCCTATAAAACGCGACAGTGTTAACAAAGAAATCTCCGCCATGAACTATAATAGGCAATATAAGTAAAACACAAAGATATTCGTGTATATATAAATACAAAAACAATAGCCTAGAAAGCCACAAAGAAGGTACTCAGTGACTTGGCAGAAACCAGAGCAAGAAGAGAATAAACCATTGAGGGCACGACAAGACATGATTGCATACAAACATCAAACGTCACCGTTTGGGCTTTAGGTAGACGTCATCATATGGTCCACAGCATGTCCGGTCATCGCACAATTAAAGAGGAAAGCATAGTGGCGAACTGTTAACGAAGAGAGTATGAAAGTGATCATGACCAAGGATCTTACAGTTTGTAAATCACGTCATCATAGAAGTCAGGTTGTGATAGTCCTTAGTGTAGAGGGAAGTCCCGCAAGATATGTAAGCATCTCCGTTGTTGAAATGTCAAATAGCCTTATTTGTTGTTCAATGTAGACATTCCATGCATTACATATACAGCAATATTTAAGTAATACAACAGCTTGTAGTTGGAATGTAGTTTCTTCACAACTCATTGTGTTGTGTACTGTCCTTTTTCTTTGTATAGTTAATTTGCTCTTTGTTTGTGGTACAGTGCGGTAATACGGTGCCATTGTGTTTTGATACTGTGATTACTATAGGACTATTTTTCTCATTTTCATATTACTTTCCCATATTAATCATTTTATCATATAATTCAAAAGTATCTCACTCTAACCAAGATCAAGTGGCATATATGCGTGCTCAACACAAGAAGCAAGTGATTTCCCCCTTACCAAATCTAGTGGATTTCTATAGCTATGACCTTTCTGAATTCGAAAATGTACATATTTACAGTTTATGAGGATTTGTTTTTCACACGTGATACATGTTAGTAAACAAGCAAATGAGATCAGAGATTAAATATTATTAATAATTTGATATCAGTTGAATACGTATTCACGGTTTCGGTAAATAGTCGTAATAGTTCGTGAATTCGAAGTTGATGAAAAACATTTGTTTGTTTGTTTGGTTTTAGGGTGTTTTACTCATTTTTAACACATGAAAGATTATATATGACGGTCGATTTTTTTTGTGGTGGAGGCAGACCATCCTGGCTAGAACCAGTACTGAACACCTCCCATCTTCTGTAAGAATCGACACGTCTCAAGAGTGGAACTAAACAGACAGCATTGAAACAATGTGATATCACTGCTATCATTACTAGACATATCTATTTTAAGGCATTATATAAATTTATTTTATATTTTTTAGACTGTTTGCCATCATGAACAAGTCATATTTCATTGTCATTTTCGACCATTGTTATGGCTCTATTAGGACTTAGACATTTTATAGTGTATTAAGAACCGAGTGTGGTTGAAATTTGTCATTCTGGTTTGAACGGATTTAGAACATGTTTGCTAGATTTATTGTTACATAACATATTCAAGTGTTTTGGTAAAAAAGTTGACTTTTTCAGTAAAAACTATTCCAGTTTACTTTTCTTTACAAAATAAACGTGTAACTAGTTTACAGTTACTGGTATCATTTTACTCTCCATCAACCACTTGCCCTGTATAAACAAGATGCGACTTAACCATTGGATGTTTTTTATAATAATAATAATAATAATAATAATAATGTCTTTATTTCAAGAGGATAACATATTTGGCTACAAGCCAGTCTAACATATGGTCCTCAGACAAAATAGAATATATTTACAGTTTATACAATCATGATTAAAACAATGGTGCAAAACGAATAAAACGAATAAAATATGTCTAGAAACCCCATGATGTTTTCTAAAAATGTGGTATTTGAGATACATTGATTAAAAGACTGATTCAACGTATACAATATAAAACTAATGTTTAAAGCTCGTCAATTGTATATGTTTTTAACAATATAAATATTAAAATTTTAAGAATTACATTTTGAAACTTAAAGAATTACGTACATATTGCCAAGTAAGTGAACATTGTACACGTGCATATATTGTGATTGACGTAGGTAATACATTGGTAATCAAATTGTCAAATTGCATATATAGCAAATCATTTAAACAACACAATAAATACTGCCGTAAGATGATCGCAACAATTCAAAGTGATGGTATATTGATTGAACATGCAAGTGATCTTGAGAAATATTTGCTGATTGAAATATTATATCTATTTGTTTTTTCGACAGGGTCAGCCTTGTTTAACAGTAGTACACAAATACGAACCACTGCATTCTACTTAGTGTTGGTTAAACCACCAGTCCTAACAATAGTATGTGTATATGTGATTTAGCCTAAGACAGCAGCACTTTACGCAGGTTTACAATCATATTATCCAAAAACTAGATTTGAACTAAGTATAACTAAGTATATGTTTTATAACATTTCTTTATAAATTAACCTTCTTGTAATCAAGCCCAGTTGACGAAACGTACAAGCTGATCTCCTGAGCTGTCATGCAATGATGTTTTCAATTAAGAATTCATTCTTTTATAATGATATACCAAAAACATAGTAAAATGTTATCAATGTTATCTAGCCCAGCACCCAACTGGTTTATCTGGCCGAATGGTTAACGACGTTGCGTTGTAAACCTTCTCCTCTCACCGCTGCGGGTTCGAATCCCACTGGGAGCTCGACTTGTAAGTGAGAAAGTGTCGATTCTTATGGATGGCAGGAGGTGCTAAAAAATAATTCCAGATTTCGGCGATTTTCGACTAAACGTGCTTTATGAACAGGTCTGTTGGTCATTATTGATAACGTTAATATTAGATAATCAGCATATTACTATCACGCGCAGGACCATGAGTTCGGTGTGTGCGCCATGCTGATAAGCTAATGATATGGGCGCGCACATGAGAAGTTGGGCATCTGTCAAACTAATCATTCAGTTTATATTTATCAATGGATCGAGAGAGAACGCAGTTTCCCCTTTCAATTGCATACATGGAGTTATGTCTTCTTTTACCTCGGACAGAGGATCATAAATATATACATGTGAACTATAAACAAAGCAAATATAAGGTTTTATTTTAATCATAAAATCCACTATTTCACTGTAAAGTATATATAATAATACCCAATATTTACATTGAAAATAGAAAGAAAATCGGACGTTGCAGTTACAAGTGTTGTCGAGTAAATGTCAGATAGAAAGCTGTCATTATAAACTATACTGCTCAAAATAATTTAAAGACCACACAACAGAACATTAATAATGACCTAATCTTTAATATTATGGATTTAATATTCATATAAAACGTTAACACATGTGTGTAGTTAACAATTATTAAAGAATACAAATACACTTAACAATTGCAAAACACAGAACTTTAAAAAATTACCAAAATCTAAACATGGTCCTTAAAGTATTTTGTGTAGTATACTTCTAGGTAAGATAACGAACACTATCGTGTCCATTTTATAGTATTTATGTGTCTCATTATCATAACCAATACAAACAACAATGGAAACACAATGTCATATAACCTTTCTGTGTTGGTGCATCGTAAAACACAATTCAACACTGTATCTATGCAACATGGTATTGTCCCCACTTGCATATTTCAAGAAACTAACCCGCAAAATGACGACGAAATGACACTACAAAACCGTTAATCAAAACTCTATCCAAGTGTAAACAGACTCAATAAGGCTGAGTCTGCTACTTTTCTCTCATGTTTGTGTTTGCTGCTTCTTAGGGATTACCTTTTCAGTATTTATGTATTCAAACTTGCTTTATTACTTAGAATTCTAGAAAACGGTAAATGTTGAAATTATTGCCAAAATCGGATCATAAACACAACAGAGATGATCTCTTGAAGATTATTTTGAAACAGATATGAACACCACCATTTTCAGATATTTAGATCTAAATATCCATTATGATTTACTGATTTATAGGAAAGAAAAGCTGAACAATAAGTATATTATAGTTTAATAATGCATTATGTGATTAGTTAAGGATTTTGAGTTAATTTGCGGGGATTTTCTGTGCTTTATTTATCAATATGTCATATATGGCAATTTAGAGCTATGACGTCATAGTTATTAATATAGTGACCTCCATATCCGTATTACAACAAATTTCAATTGGTCACATCGTATTTGTTTATAATTCCGATTTTGATTATTAGTATACATTTCCCTACGTTTTTCAGAGATCTCGATAATAAGGCTTGTTTATTTAATATATATCTTAATTTCTTTTAAATAAACAACAATTGGTGTTATCTTCGATAAAAACACATGCCAAATCAGGCGCGTAGCTGCCTATACGCGAGTACGCGGCTGAATCCACATGATTCTGACAAAAGCACCTCAGAACGCCCAGAATGGACCAGATTGCACCATTGTTTTCAAAATTTTCCGTGGGGCATGCCCCCAGACCCCCCTAGCACAATTATGAATCCACATGAATAGAGGGTTAGCTACGCCCCTACAAATAAAGGCATATACCAGCAAAAGGTGCCATATGACTTACTTCATAAAATCATAACAACACATATGCACTATGTTAAATTGTAAACGCTAACCTATATAGATAAAACAAACACTTGTAAATCTAAAACCATATATCTTTCCTTTTTCAAATAGTTACACTACACTAATAGTCAATTCGTTCATCATCGTCGTTACATTCATCTAAATATAGATACAGATCACATTTATTGCAAAGTAATGTATTATCATTTAACAATTAATTGTTCAGATAACAATAACAAAGTAAACATATAACTGAATTTTGAGTAAGAATCCGCTTATACTGTATTATTTCATGATCTTTAGTATTGTTTCTAGAAAATTAACTAATGGAGTGTTTCTCGATGTATATATGCATATTGTGTGTGTGCGTGCGTGCGTGCGTGCGTGCGTGCGTGTATGATATTTTGCAGAAGGCCACATTGAAAATAAGATGTATATGATGTATGTTATATAACTCTAATGTGTTACCTTCTTTAAATAAAGCTTTTATTATTATTATTATTATTATTATTATAGTCAAATTATGACATCTTATGATATTAATATAAATACAAATACCTTGAAACGAGGTTCGTCATGCTTTTCGCTAAACCGTCCGTCGAGTTTTAAGAGCATGCAATACATATACCGAGTTGGTTAAGATAATCTAAAAAACATCACGGTGGTGTACCTGTTAAATTATATCCGTTTTATGGTTTAGCATACAGTCCAGATAAGAGCATACCGTCCAGATAAGCTACGCGAAATGAAATGCGATATTAAACTGTTTGAACGAGGGAGGATTAAAAGGATTGACATATTTATTTTTTTATCAACAATATTAATGAATATATGAGGTTAACAATTATTTTTCAAGTTCACATTTGGAATATCGTGTGTGCGTGTGGGTTGGTGGGGGGCGGGGGGCGGGGGAGGGCGGGTGGGTGGTGGGGGGGGGGGGGCGGGGGGCTGCGACGACATGGCGACATCCCTAGAAGCAACATTTATACTAAATAAGGTGTGGGGGAGTGGGGGGGGGGGGGGTTCGGGGGGGGGGGGCGGGGGGCGCTGGGATGACATGGCGACATGTCCAGTAGACAAATGTACAGCTTGATTGTGTAATTCACATCCCCTAGAAGCAAAATTTATATATCTAATTCCCTAGATAAGGAGTTAATAGCAAATATCCGCATGTTACGGGATTAGTCTAATGAGTCTCTAATTTCCTATGGAATTGGGGGGGGGGGGGGGGTATGATGGCGGTGGGGCGTTGAGGTGGGGGGGGGGGGGCGTTGGTGGTGGTGTTGTGGGGGACACATTGATTGCTGCATATTAAAGCAATTCAAAATATATTCACGGTGTATGTCATTTCTATTACTTTACCAAAGCAGTTGAGTTTTTTCTTTGTTGCTCATCATCTTACTATAGCTCGTTTATCATATTAGCGTCACTATAATTCGTTTATCATATTAGCGTCACTATAATTCGTTTATCATATTAGCGTCTCCATGGCCGGGATAGTAAATACACCGCGTCTAGGTTACATTGCACCATTGCGTTTGTGCTTCCGTGGTGTATAGTCAAATAGTGCCTAATAAAAAACGTTTCCCTGCCTTACTAGTGATACAAAATGCATACTTTTGATTGCTTTTTGTTATTATTACCTATAATTGAGCCAAATGATGTATTGTGAACATTGATTACTGTTTGTTTGAGATATTTAATTACAATTGACATAGACAGTAAAGCGAAAGTAGAAATGGGGTAAATCTATCTGTGACGTGTCAAAATAGAACGTGACGTCATTCAACAGATTGGCTTGTTCTTACATGATACATGACCCCCTGTTTTTATTGCATTTTTATATTGGTGGACGCTCGGTCGTTTGATTGATATGTGTTTTAAAATTTTCTACGGAGAAAAATGCGCATTTTTTATCTCTTGATATACATACATTCGTCCTATATAAAACAAAGAAGGAAAAACAATGGTGCAATGTAACCTCTAAAACTTTCAGGCCTCTCACCGCTGGCATCTCACTGGAAGCTCGACGTGTCAAGTGATAAAGTGTCGATTCTTACGGATGGCGGGAGGTATACAGAACTGGTTCTACGCAGGAATAATGGGGTGATCTGTATTTACCACAAACATATCGACCGTCATAAATGGCCTAACATCTGCTACTTGAGGAATGACGCAAAACACCATTCAAACAAACACACAAACAAACCATCAAACAAACAAACACAGCTTATCATATTATCATGAGTATTGCCCAGCTGACATACATTGTTTCACGCTTACTCCTAACTGTTGATAACGTTTATTCAAATAGTCCAAATAACTTAAAGGAGCATGCAATATTTATCGGGGGCAAGGGACCGGCGCAATTGAAAATCAATGGAAAATAAAAAATTGCGACCCAACTGTTATCGAATGTAAAATAAGGGGGAATTGACCTATTCGAAAATTTAAGGGTACGCATATGAACTATATATATTTGTAAATTTGAAGATATTTGCGATTTGAATCTGAATTTTGTTTTGCCGTTATTTAAACATGTTTTAATAATAACGTCTCAGATATGGCTATGTTTGACGTTTTTCATAAAAGTCCCGTTGTACCCAGTTTTCAACGTTTTTGACATTTTTAGAGTGTTAGGCTAGTCACATGTAATTACTTTTTATATCAAACTGTTCGTCTTGATGAGACCTTTCAATTGATATATAAATGATTTCATTTACAATAAGACATAAACTAATATTTATATAATTTCCTTTTTCTTTTACGGATTTTTTACCGTGAAATTTTAAGAAAAAACGAAGTTGAAGCCTTTTATCTTTTAAACGGCTTCATAAAAAACTGCACAATTTCAATATGTTTTAAGGAATTTAATTTCCTATCGGAGTATAAAATAAAATTTGCTAACCATCGGAATATTTTTTTCAGTATTCTTGTTTTATTAACCCTAATACCCTTCGGAAAAGACGTCGCGTCATGAAAATAACGTCGACGTCGACAGTATTTGTATTTTGTGATAATCACCTCTTCGTATATTATTTATATTTACCGTCTAGATGGACTGTACATGTTACTCAATATAAATTGCTGAAGGTTTTTAGCAATTCGTCAATTTCATTGACTGAAATATAACTTATATTAAATATATGTGATTAAATATATGTACGTGAAAACAGACAGTAATGAGTTGTTCGTGATTTTTCAAAAGCTAGCGGTTTCGCCTATCCAATCCATGTATGGTTTCAAAGATGTCAACAAGAGTATCACACATGCATTACAATATAATACTAATAGGAGTAATACAAATAGTATTTATACATTATATACGCATGCATAATGTGAAAGCAGAATATAATTAAAGTATGCATTTAAATTATATAAGTGCATTTATGGCGACACTTGGCATACCAGCCATTAGTTTTAAGACGATTAAAAAACAGGAAAGACATATTGGTCCATTTATCGAAAAAAACTTGTCTCAAGGCGACTGTGGATGAAAAGATTATAACTCCTAAACATCTGAGTAACAACACTCCAGCAACACCAGGTCAGCATATGGAATTCCAGTTTCAACTGGAAGAGACATTCGATCTATTTGAAACAGACTGTAATTGTTTTCTATATTTAACAAATATTGACGACATAACGGCTCTTAAACAAAAGCCTGATCTGGTTTATTGTTGTGTGTTTGTACAATTTTGTATTTGATGATAACTCGTTTCTAATCTCTTAATGTTGTACATTAATGTGAATTTGTGTTAAAAATTGCTTAATTTATAACTTAAAGGGAAACTCGGCAATTTTGATGCTTTAAACTAGTGGCATCCCGTTAGTTTTTCTACATAACCTGCATATCTGCAAATCATTATAAATAATTATTGAATAGTTCATGTCAAAGTAAATATTTTTTTTTTACTTCGAATTGCCGATTATTACGGTGTCCTGTTAGGGCCAACTTACCATCGCACCTTACCATCGACCATCGACCTAAGATGCGATGCGATGGTCGATGGTAAGATGCGATGGACCATCGACCATCGCATCTTACCATCGACCATCACATCTTACCATCGATGGTAAGATGCGATGGTAATATGGCCCTAACAGGGCACCGTAGATTATAGTGTAGCGATAATATTTTTAAGCTGCGGTTGAATAACGAAAAAATAATGAAAACTCCAAATTGTATTAAATTAATATATGCCATCAGATATAACGTCAAACTGATACTGAATTGATAAATCGAGGTGAAAATAATTATTGAAAATTGTCTTGTGTCCCATTAAAACGTCATTATCATGTACTCTTCGTAATAAGTATACACATGAATTCCAGTTCCAAATTCGTAATTTCACTTAGGATATACATACGAATAGCATAAGAAACTGTGTAACAAATCATCAAATAGAATATTAACGTGTGTACCTCAGAAAACGACTATATACAAACTATCTAGCAATGTGGTGTATGTATTTCTAACCAATATATGAGTATACGCATAAATAAATATTACAGATATTACAGAATTAATAATAAAATATAAATATACAACTGATCAACATATATCACATATTCAGGAGAACACAGTTTAAATTCAAAGTCTACACAGAATGCGCACAACGATATAAAGTTGCTGGGACGATTCAACAACTGTCGTCTGGATCTTTTGATTTACAGTCACGTGCTGTATGTATGATACCAGAAAACTCGTCTGAAACAGCGTGTATGAATACAAATAACGACACTGTTCAGTTCACGTTCGATGAGACCTTGGCTTTTTTAGAAGATGAATAATAATATGAATGAATAGTATTTTACGGCACGTCGACACATAGACAGGTCATATTGTGCGCAAAAACTAATGAAAGACGAAGAAATGAAGTAGTAATTAAAAATTAATGTAAATACATAAAGACAAAACTATTAAAACATAAGGGAGCGGAAGGTAAAACACGTGTTTTATTGCACGACAGTGTCATCTGATTTTCAAAGCAATATACTGAAAGGAAAAAGAAACGCATAACGGGTATTTCCACTATATATTGTATGTTCAGTATGCTACTGCTAATCAAATGATACAGGGCGACATTATGCCTGTCCTTTCGGAAAGAAGGTTTAAACAGCACTGAACACACCAATGGTTACTCCTTTAAAGTTTCATTATCGACAAAACGCGCATTTGGCTCAAGCAGGTGAGCAAACTTAGGATTTAAACGTTGCAATCGCTTAACATTAAACACAATACTGAAATGGCTTAACTTTTTTAAGCGAAACTTCAACATTTATGAATTTCGTGTAACAAAGTATACTTAGATTAAAATGTCTGCTACATGACAGAGTTGTCCTTTCTGTAAGTAGATGAAGCCCCTTTTTGTACACAACACATTGAGATATATCTGGAATAGGGTGTATCTAATATAGTATAGGCAATTTTTTGATTATGCGTTTCTTTTTCCTTTCAGTATATTTTGCTTCTGATAAAGCAGCGTCTGCTTATTTTAATTTTGTTTCAGTTAGCAAAAAGCATAATAAGCAAAGCATTCTGAGTATTGTAAACGAAATGTGAAGTATAGTACTATGATATACACTTTAATACATTATCCTTTATTTGTTGTGTGACTGACACTACACCTTTTATTAAAAAAAGCTTTGATAAATAATCAAACGATTGTCTGTCTAGAAGTCTCTAATTATGAGAAAACGGACAAACAGTTCATGAAAACATATGCTGTAATGATACAGAGTAGGATAAAAAAAAGTTTACAGTTTAATAACAACACTTTTAAAAGAACTTGAACTTATTGTTTTATCTAGAGGTATACCAAATACATGACCATAGTTATTGCGGTAATTTGAGATTCGAGCGAATTAGACATGATGCATGAAAATAAATAAATTTAGAGTTTTCACATAAACTCTAGAAAAGAAGAGAAAAAAAAAGACGGACGGAAAAAGAAGTAGAAAATACGGAGCAGTATTTATCATTATCATTTAGGGTACTAGTGTTTGTTTCCAATGTTTGCGTCAACGTCGTTAGTCGTACACATATTATATTTACGACGCGACGTCGACAGAGACGCCTTCTTCGTAAGGGTATTATGGTTACTAAAACAAGAATACTGAACAAAATTTTCCGATGACTAGCAAATTTTATTTTATATTCGGATAGGAAATTAAATTCTCTAAAACATATTAAATTTGTGCAGTTTTTTATGAAGCCGTTTAAAAGATAAAAGGCTTTAACTTTGTTTTTTCTTTAAATTTCACGTTAAAAAATCGGTGAAAGAAAAAGGAAATTATATAAATAATATTTTATTGTAAATGAAATAATTTATATATCAGTTGAAAGGTCTCATGAAGACGAACAGTTTGATATAAAAAGTAATTACATGTGACTAGCCTAACACTCTAACTATGTCAAAAACGTTGAAAACTGGGTACAACGGGACTTTTATGAAAAACGTCAAACATAGCCATATTTAAGACATGTTAAAATAACGGCAAAACAAAATTCAGATTCAAATCGCAGATATCTTCAAATTTACAAAAATATATAGTTCATATGCCTAGCCTTAAATTTTCGAATTGGTCAAACATTTGGTTTAGGGCGTCGCATTATTTGTAAGGCGAACGCATTTACAACCGCGTGACGTAAACAACAAAACGACGTCATGATTTGCCTTACAAATTGCAGCCGCATATAAGGAAAATTGACAACATTAAAGTGAAACTATCATGTTGTAGGAGGGTTATGTGATAAACAGAATCTTACATTCGTGACTGTGTGTTATTGACTTTAATAAACTCGATGGATAAAAATATAGGATACTCGGCTCGAGGCTCTTGCCGAGTATCCTATCTTTTTATCCAACGAGTTTATTAAAATCAATAATACACAGTCACGAATGTAAGATCCTCTATAACTGTATTGAATGCCTATCTGGCAAAAGGTCTACCATATACACAGTGGTAGTATTCTCCTCCTAGCAAATACATGCTATGTAACCGTGTGAGATATTTATGTTCCGGTAACAGTAACCGTGTTAATATTGTCCGGATCAGTATCCAATCTATGTATATCTTGTGACTTACTGGATTGTGTTCAATAAAAATGGAGTCTTTTTGTCAACGTAGTGCATAGAAGTTCTATTTATTTAGTATTGTTATAATGTAAAGCTATGCATGAGGAATCTGGATGGATGTATATTCCTCATAGCAGTTTCCATGTAGGTAGGCAAATGACGTGTGACACCGTTTAATCAGCTGCAGCAGACGACTGTTGCAGCATACATAAACTGGTATCATGACTTCTTAAAGACTGATACAGCTATTAATAAAAATTCACATGATGCTAAAAACTGGTGCCGGTTGAGGTCAGGAGATCGGTCACAAGAGAAAGCTATGGTCATATGTGTGTACCACACTTTATAGACTCAAAACCCACCAGATTAGCCACGGATATGGGGCTCTCACCTGATATAATACAACATGTTGGCACATTATGCAGGTGAATACTATGTCACAATACAAGGTGTATATATAAGAGCAGGGGTGGGACGGGGTCTCTTGGTTCAGTAGGCGTAGATCTACAAGACACGGGGTCTGAGACCGATCGGCATTTTTAAATTTCCCTAGCCCTGTATGAATTACCCTAGCCCTGGAATATGGTTAAGGTGGACCCTGAAGAGCAGTGATAGCAAGGGATGTGGCCACCTACATATGTGAATATTTATAGGTTGACATACTTTCTAAGCTAATCTATCTCTCTTCTCCATCATACTCCTCTCCTATCTCCGTCACACTTTTCTGACATATTTTTCTTGCTCTTCTACAATCCACCCCATCAACCCTATTCCCTTCCCACGTTCAAATCCCATTTCACTTCATTTCTTTATCATAACATTCTCCCTTTCAAATGTCCGCCTCTAGGATTAAATAACCCTATTTGACCGGTTGTGTTTGTTTATATGATGAAAAGGGATGCAGAGAAAAGATGGCTGCTGATCCAAGAAAAGATGACCTGATATGGGTAAGGAGAAGGCCATTGTAAAAAGCATATATTCATAGTATTATTTCGTAACGTCCAAGTTACCTCGTCATTAGCACGAACCACCTTTCAGTTTCTAATAAAACTATATTAAACAACTTTGTTCAGGGCTGTAAGCTCGGGCTGTATGGTCTACATATTGTATACAATAATATGTTTACACGCTCGTTATCTTGTTCGTGTAAATAAATGCTGAAAAGGGGATCCCTTGGAAGCAACAAACGCAAACACGAGCTAAAAGTAGCAGACTCGGTTGTATTGAGTCTTTCCATGAGAGGTAATGTCAAGTGCAACATCTCTCACGCCTTCTACCACCGGCTTAAGCGATATTCTACTTTAAAGCATTGACGATCCCAAAGGACCAGTAAGTAATAAACAAACGATAAAGTAGCAGACTTGGTTTTATGAGTCTGTTCATGAGAGGTAATATATAGTGTAACACCTCTCACGCCTCCTGGCACCGGCTTAAGCGATATTCTACTTTAAAGCAACAAAGACTGGGCTTGATGTTAAGTTGTCAAAGTAACGCGTGCGAACATCGAGTAAAACAGGGCAATTTTGGTGGTAATAATATTTACCAACAATCGACAAAATAATATACACTAACAATCGACACAATAATATACACTAATAATCGACACAATTGTGTATAATTTCCGTTATGGGTTCAAATAATAATGTTCATCATTTAAAACTGAAAATACAGCTAAACATGAACTGTCGATTTTCAATGTACACAACACTATGCTACTTTACATGCGGTGTGGGAGTGTAATAACACCATTCAATATTTTCGATATTCCACTAGTGGTATTAGTCTCAGCCAGCTAGACCGTATCATGCATATGTCTTAATTGCAGATATCTGTCTGGGCAGATTAGGCCAATTAAAGCGCCCACTAGCGATTAGCACAATTTATTCGCGCGTTTTTTTCATGCGCATTTGCGTGACGTCATGTGGTAAATAAACGTACAACGTCAATTGTTGATGCATCAGTTAAACTTTTTAACGTCACTTGTTGCTTCTCATAAGAAATTATTATTAAATTAACTTAAAAATATGTATTTTGAAAATCTCGTTGAATCTCTTAAAATCTCTCCAAAATCGCCCAAAACGAGAGGGCGATTTTAAACGTCCTATTTTCCCCAGGTCCTGGTTCTGGATCCGTGAAGCATAGCGTAACGAAGAAATCAGAAGCGGGCCGGGTGACCGAGGCTATAGTGGTATAAAATAACGTTAATGACGTCATGGACGTCACGTTAATTACGTTGTCTGACGTAATGTGACGTTATAAGTTATGTGATAAATAGAATCTAGCATTCGTTCTCATTCATTAGTGAATTTATTAAACTCGTTAGCAAAAATGATATAATGCTCGGCAAGAGCCTCACATTATATAATTATGCCAACTCGTTCAAATTCAATAATGAATGAGCACTCATGTACGATCCTCTATTTATTTGCAATATAGTTGGTGTAAACCTCGTTGAAACATATTCACTATTAATGAAAAGCAAACACTTAAGGCCTATATATTGACCCATCCTACTTCCTGTTTACTCATTTAATATAAAAGTGTCATATCATTTGACCCCGAGAGCTATCATTTGGCCCTCTTTTAATTTTATCCTTATTTCTTGGGATTGGGAAATTCACAGAAACCACTTCTGTTTAGGGGAAAAGATTATCTTCCGTTACTGTTGGGAATATGCAGGTGTTATTACATTATCCGGGTTAAAATCGATTTAATGAGGTATTTATTTTTTCTTTATGATATTTAGCTACATCTTTTATTGTTAAGTTTCTAAATATAAAATGTGGTTTTGTATTTGTTGTAAGCCTTTCTTGTCGTGTATATGTCTCATAATTTGTCATTACTAATTGAACCATGACTGTTGTGTAGTTAATTTGCTAAAACACCATGACTTTTTTGTATTTATTTTGCTAACATTTATTAGTTTTCTTTCAAACAAATATTTTTAGCAAGTTGCAGAAAAGTGTACAATATCTCTAACAATATCATTTACGTTTTCAGGGTAATATTTTAATTATCAATAAATACTGAAACGGTGATCCCTTGGAAGCAACAAACAAAAGCAAGAGAGAAAATTAGCAGACTCGGTTTTATTGAGTCTGTTCATGTGAGGTAATTATAATGTTACGAATTTACGAAAATGTTCGTAATCTTAGAAATCCCACCGCTGCCACCAGTGTTACGAATTACGAAGCGAAAAGTTCGTAAAGTTAGAAATAATACTTAAATATTATTTCCACACAAATAAATGTTCCTTGTAGATGATGTATATAAGGACGTAGTAAATATAAATAAGTCTTTCACAAAGTTGATGACTTTTATTAAACGTTTCTAAAAATTATCAAGCACGGTTCCAAATAATATGTCAGAGAAAATAATCCAAATATCAAAGTTTTTTTAAGTAAGAATAATTGCTAAAATCTCTTATAGTTACACTTTAAAAGTCTCTCTCTCTCTGTCCAACTCTGCTAATTATAAAGAAATGTACTTCAATAATTCCGACTGAAAACGCTGACCAAGAACCCCGAACTGAAGAATATTAGCCCTTTATATACTCTAACATAAGCCAGCTAAGCCAACCAAGCCAACCAATGAACTAAATGACCGCTTTCAAGCCAGCAAGTAGGTCGCACACCCATCATCCTAACACTTAAATGACATGAGCCTGCTGCATGGACAGCCAACAAGTAGGTCGCACATCAGCCAATACACCAAATGACATCAACTAGCCAGCAAGTAGGTCGCACACCCAAGCAAACGCACCAGATGACATGAGCTAACCAGCAAGTAGGTCGCACACCATCATCCTAACACTTAAATGACATGAGCTTGCTGCATGGACAGCCAACAAGTAGGTCGCACATCCAAGCAAACGCACCAGATGACATCAAACTTGCTGGTGAACAGCCATTCATAACTTAATGCTAATCTAGCAGGACAATCCAAATACCTACATTATCTACCTTCACTAAAATATATGCTTTACAGCCTCTACAAGGGATTAAATGAAGTCAGATAAGTATGTGGTTATATATGTGATCAAACTAAACTACTAATGAAACCATATACATTTATATTTAAAACATGTGAGGTAATATAGGATTATCTAAAATCGTAACACTAAGATGCAACACCTCTAACGCCTCCTAGCACCGGCTTAAGCGATATTCTAATTTAAAGCAACACATAATGGGCATGATGATCCCAAAGGACCAGTAAATAATAACGCTACAATAAATACAATTTAAAGGAGATAAACATGTTCCAAGTCTGACGTTTTAGTATTCAGGCCCGTATTCACAAAACGGTTAACGGTTTGTTCTTTTGTTGCTCTGGCTTCTGCCAAGTCATTTATGTTGTCCTGTTAAGACCCTACATAGGAATATGATCCTTCCATTTAACAACATCCCAACAGATGAACCTATGGATAAGGGCGAAATCTGCAAAGATTCACCCATGATCATCCCTAGGAGGAAGGGCCGCCATGCCAGAGTACCTCAGCCAGCCGCAGCCTCAGAGTCTTCGAGCTCAAAATCTCAACCTGAGGTATTGGGATTTACAGTACCAAGGTATGTAATACCTGAGCGGAGACCCAGTGTTCCATCTTCGAAAACTACATCTGGTACATTTCCCACACGGGAAAATGGGAACAACACGATGAAGTGGAAATCCAAAGGCCTCATTGAACCCGTGCGTTCACCAATATCGAGTGCGAGTAGACAGCCGGTCATTCCTGTTGCAGAGGAAACCCTACCTGATGCCCCGCAAGAGCTATCAGTGATGTCAACTCCTTCGGTTGGTTAAACTGCACTTTCCAGACCAGACAACCGAAACCTCTGTTACGAGTTCCAGTGTACATCCGACTGAGGAGCACTGCAAAGCCAAACGGACGACGTGGAAACAACTCAAGGAACTGAGACGTTCCCCCAATATGTGCCAAACCAGTCCACTGAGGTGGAACTAACAGGAGAGAGCGAGACGACCCACCGGTCCATATCGTAATCTCCATCTCGGCGACCGATCCGACAGCGGAAGGCACCGGACCGATACGGAGAATGGGTAGCTCTGATTCAAGTGGTTTGGAATAACAATTCCAACTTAAATAGTGAGATTTTTATGTAATTAAAAATTGCTTTTTTCAGGGCAGTAATGAGAAGGTTTTGTATGTACAGAAAGTTATTTATTGTCTAAATTAGTTTTATATTTTACACTAATGTATCTGTTTTTCTGTTATTTTACAGAATTCCATTTGGAACAGATAATGGTGTAATTCGCATTCTATTTATGCAGTAATGTAAACTTGTATGTCATTGTATGCTAAAATTATTGTAATTATTAATTAATTAGCATTTCTATTCTATTTTAGCCTTATTTGGCAATTTCGGTATCGAAACCGGAGAGTTTATCGAGATAGTGGAGAATGACAATTTTGATATTTGATGCATTTTATATTTGCAATTGCTCCTTTAATGCATTCCGGCAAGTATCCCTTTAATGATGGAATTTAACCAACTTGATTTTACAGATTCAAGTCGACGATTCGCAGTTTTTTGAAACTATCACATCTGTTGGATAATAGTATTCGTGTTATTTTCGGAAAACGCAGATATTGAAATCCTGCTTGATTTTATTTCGAAGTGGCTATGTTGTTTCTTCTATTTTGAAATATATAGGCTTTAA
This sequence comes from Cyrtodaria siliqua, assembly GCA_037043455.1. Taxonomy (NCBI): domain Eukaryota; kingdom Metazoa; phylum Mollusca; class Bivalvia; order Adapedonta; family Hiatellidae; genus Cyrtodaria; species Cyrtodaria siliqua. Next base: position 47,669 of record JAWPHD010014364.1, read on the forward strand.
CGTAGTGCATATCATTGCAGATTAAATCTGGGAATTGACTTTGATCTATGTGTCGGGTATCAAATGTATACAGCGGATATATCTCATCTGAGGACTTTATTTTTTAAAATCTTCATTATTTATTTTCCTACACAGTGTACACAGTTTTACAACTATCGACAAGAATTTAAAAAAATTAACTTACGATCAAAATTGTCATCCGAGCCTAGCCTGGCCCTTATTCACGAAACCTTTACTCAAATGATACAAATTAGGTCAATGTCACTCTACTGACATTGACCTACATTTGTATCATTTGAGTAAAGGTTTCGTGAATAAGGGCCAGGCTAGGCTCGGATGACAATTTTGATCGTAAGTTAATTTTTTTAAATTCTTTACTTTGACTTACAACTCAGAAATGAACGAGATTTCATTTCATTTTGTTATACATTTGATATTTCTGCACATAATCCACGCATAATTGTCTACATTGAATGCTCAGGTGCAAAACTGTAACCAGTTTTAAAATTTAAGACTTATCGTCAGATGTTTAATAAAACGGGGCTCTGATGTTTTTATATCAGTATCACATGGAAGGGTAAAACTTTACACAATTAAGGTATCGAACTATGTACATCAGAATACAAACTGGTGAAAGTCACCAGAATGAGTATACAAGTATAAGGAAATAAGTAAAACAGTAGTGCATTGAGAACCTTCCCATGGTCACGATTTACTGGTTGATTTCTTTTCCAGTTTTCTCAAATACTTCTATGTTAGATAGATCACGTGACAGGTGTGAGCGAGAAGTCGTATTTTGTGTCGCTCTGATATTTTTCTAATATTTATTCAAAATACACGAATATTGTAATGGATTTTTGGAAGAAAATATACTTCAGTAGAATATAGTGTTGTACATTTGTGAATGTGTGATTAAATGGGTAAAAAACAAAGGAATAAACGTAAGAAAAGCAGTGAAGATGAATTGAATGGAACATTCAACAAGAAAGCGGCAAAACATGGCGGTTCACATAATTCATCAGAGGGGGTGAGTGACTTTGATAGCGTTAGTGACCTTTTAAGTCAGACACATTCAGTCCTGTTTGATCCGGGAACACCATCAACATTAAACACCAGCTATCCATCTGTGTTTCCTAGTCCTGGACCTTCACTATCTGATAGTGATAATATGTCGTCGAGTGCACCGAGGACAAATACACCCCCACCTTCAGAAATGGCCGACGCTCCCATAACAGCTATAGAAATAAAAGAGGCTCGTCAAGGGTGTCAACCTACAAATGCAGATATAATGACGCTTCTCACAAAAATGGATAAACGACTATCAACCCTAGAGTCATTAGAGAAGAAGGTTGACAGTTTCGACAAAGACATGAAAAAATGTGGTTACATATTGATAGCATGAATAAGAACACCATGGACAAAATTAACAAAACAGATGAGCGAGTCGATTCGGCAAAATACGCTATTGGTATGACCCAGGACAAATTATGTCAAATGGAAAAAGAAAACATAAACCTGAAAGAGTCGCTGATTTATATGCAGTCTCAGTCAATGCGTAACGACCTGATATTCGGAAATATATCAGAATCTCAGTTCGAAAAAAACGAGGAGACAGAATCCAAGTTAAGACAGTTCATGCATGAAAATTTACAAATCGCACAGGATGTTGTTAACAACCTTAAGCTGGAACGAGTGCATAGGTTAGGAGCGCATGTCCCCGGATTAATAGATAATTTCATGCAACAATGGAGATCTGATATAGAAGGCAGTAGAGTTTTAACGCTATATAAGGTGGTGAAAGAGAATTTTGATTTTGAAACATATCTAGAAACATTATGCTCCAAACAATTAAGAAGTTGTATAACAAGAATAAGATTATCCGCTCATTGTTTAAGAATAGAAACAGGGAGATACTCAAGAGGTAGAACAGAGAGGAACGAAAGAGTGTGCGAAATTTGCAACACTAACGCTATTGAAGACGAGTACCATTTTATTTTGATCTGTACTACTTACTCTAACATTAGAAACAAATATATTCCTAAATATTACACAACTAGACCAAGCATGTTTAAATTTGTAGAATTGTTGCAGTCATTAAAAATATTATTCTTAGTTTAAGTAAATTCATTTCCGATGCACTTGTATTAAGGCTATCTACATCCATTTTAACAGACTAAAAAACACAAAAAAAACACTAGATATCTTATTTTAGAACATCCTCGTTTATCCTCGTTTATCATTTATCATTGACATACCATAATATATGTATGTTTTGGATTGTTTAAATATGTATGAAACAAAAAAAACTTAGTGATTATTTTGTTGTATTTGCAATGTTAATATCTGTCACGTGTGTGTATATTATAATTATCATATATTTGTAATGATGAAAAACTGTAATAGTTTAAGTCAATAAAAGTATCTATCTATCTATCTATGTTAGTTAACACCCATTATGATCGCCCTATACAGAGCTTTACAATGGTTTGTCGATCTTCAGGGGACAGTTGTAACTATGAGATGTAAGAAAGTGTATTGACGAAACAACCGGTATCACATATCAATGCAGACGCTGTTTTTTCTAATTAAGATGATTATTTTCTTCTTTTTCAATTTTTAAAACTAAGAGCATATTAAAGTCGTTTTTAAACTTAAAGTTATATAGTCATGAGATTCCATTGTTGTTGACCCTTTCGCTGCCAAATTTCAAATGTCGACTAAATTTGAATTAAAATGTTTCGGCAATATTTTTTATATAAAGTGTTATGAAAAACATGCTTACTGAGTGGGGAACAGTGTAAACCCTGAGTTGTCTGCACACTGTGTGCATCTTGTTCTGGGCCTACACTGGTCGTAAAATTAATGTTTTCAACTGTGGCAGTGAAAGGGTTAAAATGTTGACCCTGGGAACAAAAATGGAAACAGTGACATGTTTACGAGTATACTGCATATTCATTAATCTGTGGTTGTACTGATTAACGTGTTGTACTAATCCGCGTGTCTGATGTAAAAGAAACATCAAAAGGATAATGCTGATGGGTCATATATTTTAAATAGAGTGTTGTATATAAAAATCGTTTTCTCAAGAATCACTGCTACTGTTTGATAGGATTTAAGCTGAGACAGTGGCACCATGGGGTCTATAGAAGAAATATTTATTATTTCATATTCATACACAATGCCATCTAGTAATGTAGGTTTAAGTACAAATGACTATCCATTACGTGGTCCCGCCTTAATTCCATTAAGCGATGGGAAAGCTGTTATCGGCTGTATTTTATAACGGATATTTCGACAATAAAAGACGTTTAAAAGTATGCTTTACTAAAAAAATGCGATAACATGTTTAAAATTACCTATTAACTGTTTTAATTTTACAATATGAAAACTTGTTACTTCCTTGTTATATCGTACCCCAGTCAACCCCGTTTTCGCTTCTTGGAGAAGGGGTTGGATGGGGTATGAAAGTTAATACTCGGACCACGTAATGATGATTACGTGTTATTTTCTTAGTTGTTATAAACACACGTTACCCGGAACAACGTTCCTATCGCACTGTGTATTTTTAAAGATAAATCACACACATTTCGTGATATTGCGAACTGACAAATTGTATTGCGAATAACATAGGTAACAAGTGAAATATGGTCGTTATCGTCACATAAAGGTGCTAACTTGGATTAGTTAATTATTTTACTTCTTTATTTGTCCCTTATAATATATTTCGTTTTCTTTCATCGTTTTTAAACTAATTTAGTTTTAAAATCAGTACGTTATTGTCTTGTTTTAATTTACCATGACGAATGACGCAAAAGAAATGCGGAACATTTAAACTGTTGAAGAAGATGAAAACATATAGAAGAGGAAGTAATGTGATAGGGAGTGTTAGTAAGACATGTACACCGACAGTGATCTAAATAATCTGATAAATATGACATAAATATTTTCTTTTGTATTTGTTTACATGATAGTAAACGCTTAATCTAACAGTGTCAAATACATCTCCAAATTCAAACATGATGTAAATAACCGTATTTTCTTTTGACTTAGTCAAATTAAATGCGACAATTTACAGCAATGCCTTTGGTTTATTTGTAAATATGTAACGAATTGCCAAGTGTTCTTTGTAACAATAGAAACTATACATTTTATTCCTCGACATAATTTAGACAATATCCTCTTTTACTCTACACTCGTTGCGGTATTGGAACTCATTTCAAAGTAAGTAATAATTGATTGCGTTTTTCTTTAGACGATAGACTTAGCCTACTATTTAATTATTATAATATATTCAAATATAGCAGTTATAAGCATACACATAAAATATATGTATCTTACATACATTTTAAATGGATTCTTTATTTCATTTCTATGTGTTAAAGTTCGGGATAATACAGGGAAAGACAATTTATAATCGCTAAATTCTAATAAATAACTCGGAACACACAAATAACTAAATGTGACATTGAGTCATGACGCAAATAACGTGTTGATGACGTCAAGGTCATCCACCGATAACGTTCAATAAAGCGATTTATTTCAGTTAAAATCATACATAACTGATCAAAAATGTAATAAATAGATTAATTATAATCCATATTGCGCGCTCACTGAAATGTTCAAGTCTTGGTTAGGAGTTTTTGGTTTTGGTATGTTTCTCAGTTACACATGCCATTGGAAGACTACAACTTTTAATTTAACAAGAATGCGTCGATGGCGCCTAGACATAATCTTTATTATTTAAACACGCATTTTAATCAATATATTTGTAAACACAATGTTAAACTGTTTGGACGAACATGTTTTAATGTTCATCAACACCAGTGTTTGGAAATACGCTATAAAATTATGGGTTTTTCTTTTACACATTTTACGAAGGTGTCTAAAATATCAATATATATGCAATAAGCCATTTACTAACAAGTATTATGACGTGCATGAAAACGCTCATTCACTATATGTATACGTATTAGTTATAGTTTGTATTTTGGAATTTATGGAGACCCGAATTGGAGCGCAGCATTAAGTTCCATAAATTTCAAAATATAAACTGTTTGCGATACTTTTCACCAGAAAAGTCACGTACGCCATGCACACTATAACCACGCCTTTGGTCCATGATTGACACTTCGAAACGACGAAACCCTCGCTAGAGGACGTCACTCAAGTCACATATACGATGGCGTGTCCATACGTGTTTTAAAGGGACGCATGCGGCAATCTTTTTTAAAAACTAACGGCGTCCCGTTAGTTTTTCTACATATAATTGCATTTGTTCAATCATTAATGTTAATTACAGGAATTGTATTGCGCCATTTGTTTTTGCATATTATTAATATTTGATAGAATTGCACCAATAATATATTAACATTTATAGTATAATAAGACGACATAGTGAATACTTGAAATATTGTGGAGCTCGCCACGGCCACGTTATTTATCCTTGAACAAGATAATTAATCCACATTGCTTAGTACTGGTTCTACCAAGGAAGACATCGAGAGTGATTAATCTAAGATGCAAGAACTTGTTTCGCATAAATATATTTAAACTAAACTAAACTTAAAATTTGATTCATTTAAATGTAAACAGAGTAAAGGTATAAATGATACTGGATATATAAATCGAGACACCCATTTTAAAAACTTCAAAGTGTGTCCCTTTAATTACATATTGTGTAAACATCTGAGAAGTTCGAAAACGGTGACGACATGAATTCTATTTTTAATGAAGTGCCGCACCATTGCACTATTTATATCTTGGTAACGTAGATGACATGTAACTTATGTTTCATATAATCAGTGTCTGAGAATTTTATGCAACTTATTTTTCAAATTTCAAACCGAATAGAGCGTTTTCATTGGCAGAAAAAGTGGGGCAAACTGTAAAAGTGAATATATTATTAATAATGTACATTCTAGAACATTTCATGACGCACGCACGTACATAACTGAATGGAAGTTGAAGTGCATTGTTATAGATAACAGATAACAGATAAAAAATATGTATATCGACATGAACATGTGTTGATAACAACTGAAATATCCCTAAAAAGGTCAAGGTCACAATTGGCGTCAAATGACAAACTTGTCGGAAATTTAGTGTCATGTCTATACATTTTGAGTACAATCCACAATGTGTTTAAAACAACTCGTAAATCCATAGCAACAAGGTCAAAGTAACACTGAAAGTCAAACGTTGATATTTTCTTCTCGGATCAGTAACGTTAGAACCAGTAGAGAAACGATCATACTACTACTTAACATGTTTAATGACACCGTAGGTCCGCACTGCACCACAAACAAAGAGCACATTAAATGTACAATGAAAACGGCAATACACAATACAACGAGTGGTGATGACAGAGTTACCGACATGGAACGGTCCGTAGGCAATATGGCCTACTGGTTAGCTAACATACAAGGACATCTCTAACAGTAAAGTCCACTTGCAGAGAAATAAGGAAACGATACATGTATATGTTATTGTAAAAATATATAAACAATACATAGAAACACCCCAGGATCATGTATCCAGAATTGCACTGAACAACCACAGCAGTTGCAGCCAAATAGAAAACCAATCTATGGTACGACCGGAAAACCCGAGGGACGAAAGTTCATGCATCATTCTCCCCATTCAAATTGTCAAAAGGTGCAATCATAGAATCCCACGAGGTTGTCCAGTCATCGCACAAGAGAAAAGTGAAGAGCAGTGAAAGAATATAGAGGGATCAATCACAAACAGACAAAGCATGAAGTGCGTTGTAATGCTAAAAGCCTCATATCTTTTTATGAGAATTTCCTTATAAATATTGTAAAGTGGTCAGGAAATCCATCGGACCCTTTTAATTGACGAAGTTTTATATGTCACATTTCCATAAACTGAAGATTGTGATATTCCTAGTTGCAGAAATGTTTAACTGGTGTTGTTCTCCTTCCAGCAGCTTTTCGTTGACACAGTGGACGCCAACTATTGGTCATCTTTCTTACAGCAAGATAACCAGGCTACACTCAGATATAGTTACAATTGACGTTACCTTGCTGAAATAACGTGACGTCTTGATGAGATCATAGAAACGGCAAAACGTTTGGACATACCACAGATATATTAATAAACAGATAGGAAACTTCCTATCTTAACCAATGAAGTAACCAAAATATCACGTGGCACCTTAACTTTTCCTTCTATCTTCTCTCTCAAGTAATCACCGATTTTGATGAGAATACATTCAAAAGATTCATAGTGACTAGCAAAATAGGGTTATAATAGTTTGTGTTTATTTTCAAAATAAGAAATTGTATAAAAATATGTTAAAAGTTTAAAATGGCTTCATTTTTCGCGTTTCTCTTAAAAATCAATGTTTGACATAGTCAAAGTTTCCATCAAACTACTTTTTTGCTCTCAATGTAAGAAAAAACAAAATACTATCATTGGAAAGACAATTAAATTTGCGATGATATTTGGCTTGAATGAAACTTGTATCTATAAAACACCTCATGATGTGTATTTAAAGTTGGGAAATATTTTGTGAATTTTTCGAACTGTGCCACTTGAAATTTACCCAATTTTCATAGTGTCCAATCTATTTGTTATAAGGTCTGTGGACCTACCCGGTATTATGATGTGTGACATTTGTTTTCTACTCGTGACTTTTATTGAGCCAATCAGTGTTTACAGTTGTCTATGCACTTGTTATTACAAATTACTTTAGCACTAAAATGTAACACCCGTATACTCTACTGGTGCGTTTTTAGTAAACGTCTATATATCATAGAGTACATTAAGATACACGGCATTTTATTTTTTTTGCATGCTGTTCTACAAGGACGTAAACATATGCATGCTATAGCGTCCTGAAAAGTGTAAGACAACCTTTATTGTTCATGATTAAAAAATACAGAACTGAATGGCATTTTACATTCCCCAATTATAATAATCATTTTAGAAAGAGTCGAATCAAGTTGAAAATTGTTGAAAACGTTTAATGCGTACTTAACCTTGGATATTGTGCTGCACTACTTCTCTGATAAATATAAAGATACTAGTAAAATATAATTGTACTTTACCCCAGTTCTGTTGACAAAGGTCATACCATTTGATAAAAGGTATGCATTTTTCTTGATAACGCTTGATAACCCTTGATAATTGCCACTTGACCACATTCAGGGTCCCGATGAAGCAGTGTTACTTTGATATGTGTATTCAATCAAGTCTGGTCGTGCTCTTCATGGTTTATTCTCTTGTTCTCAGAAGTCAATGGCAAATAAAGATACTACACATAACTGTTCATTATATTTTCAAAAAGGTGTTACAGTTCGCCACTATAACTTCCTCTTTGTGCGATGATCAGATGATATATTCTGGACCCTGTGATGACGTCTAACTTAATCCTGAAAGAACGGTAACGTTTGACGTTTGTCTTCCATTTCGTCTTGTCGTGCCCTTACTGGCTTATTCCATTGTTGCTATAGCTTCAGCCAAGTAATTGAGTACTTGCTTTGTTGCTTTAAAAATGACGTATACCTAATAAATAAAATAACGGCACGTATGTAATATCCCGATATGTATACACTCGGTATAATACTTCAAATTGTAATATCCCGATATGTATACACGCGGTATAATTCTTCAAATTGCAATATCCCGATATGTACACACGCGGTATAATACTTCAAATTGCAATATCCCGATATGTACACCCGCGGTATAATACTTCAAATTGCAATATCTCGATATGTACATCCGCGGTATAATACTTGAAATTGCAATATCTCGATATGTAGACTCGCGGTATAATACTTGAAATTGCAATATCTCGATATGTACACCCGCGGTATAATACTTCAAATTGCAATATCTCGATATGTACACCCGCGGTATAATACTTGAAATTGCAATATCTCGATATGTACACCCGCGGTATAATACTTGAAATTGCAATATCTCGATATGTAGACTCGCGGTATAATACTTGAAATTGCAATATCTCGATATGTACACCCGCGGTATAATACTTCAAATTGCAATATCTCGATATGTACACCCGCGGTATAATACTTCAAATTGCAATATCTCGATATGTACACCCGCGGTATAATACTTGAAATTGCAATATCCCGATATGTAGACTCGCGGTATAATACTTCAAATTGTAATATCCCGATTATACTTCAAATTGTAATATCCCGATATGTATACACGCAGTATAATACTTCAAATTGACATTCGTTTCATTTTTTTAAAGTTCTCTGGCCATGTTTTGTTTCATGAACATGTTTATGTTTATTTAAATCGAAATCAGTACACAACAATATATATTTACAATTCACACATTGCAATATCTGTGAAAAGCGAGAATTCGATTTTATTTGATGACGTAGAACACCTTGAACAGGTAAATAAATCCACAGGTAAATGTCTTTATCAATCATTTGGCAATAGTTGTGCAGCTATACAATTCAGATTTACCTCATTTCCCCGTGCAGTCACGCATCGGTAAAAGTAGTATCTACGTCATGCAAATAATACTTATTTTTACATACAACTTCGTAGCGCTTTTAAATGTTTGTTTCTCTACTGGAATATCAAGAAATGTTCACATGATGTTTAAGAGTTAAATTTGTTAATTGATAATTCTACAAAAAGGGTGGCCATTTTTAAGTATCAAAATAATTATATTTGTTAATAGTAACATTTTTGTTCAAGGAGGCTTATACTTAATAGCATTTGTTTTAAAACCTTGTTTTCTTTTCGGCAAGGGACACATGCGGTTGTGACAATTGCATTCTCTATTCACCACCATATCATTGACTTTAAGGCAGAGGCATATGTTGTGTTGTATATGTACCAGCTGTATGTTATTTGTACTTATCTGACGACATTTTGTAATGCTTAACATGCTTAATGTACTGAATCTTTAAAGTCATATCTGTTGTATGTACCCGTATGCCTTATGTTTATCGTTATATACTTGGACTGTATTTTGCATTTTGTAATATTTAGGTATACTCCCCAACGCTTGTAGAAACTATTCGGGAGGTTATGTACACAAACAATCGATTTAAGCTTACCAGTAGGCCGTATTGCATACTGACCAGTCCAAGTTTTTACCAATCTTTGTGTTGTTTATCGTCATGTGCATTGAGCATTAAACTTGCTCTTAGTCTGTGGTACTAAGAAGACCTAACCTGTACCATTGCGTTTGGGTGCTGTGGTTTCTATAAGAGCATTCGTCTTATTCTTACTACTTAGCATGATTTATGTAATTAACAGAGTGACCTGTCTTTGCCGGATGCCAGATGATGCTGACGAAAACAATGGCTGCTTATCTGAACACGAGGACATTTAGAAGGTGCGTACAGTAAACATAGTAAATAAGCGAGCGTGTGTGAGTAATTATGTAATGGTAGGAAGGTAATACTTAAGTTAGTGAGTCGGCTAGTAATTAAGAAATCTAGGATTGGTCGTCCCTGTGTCAGTATAATGTAACTGGGTTGTGTATCATATCACGTGTCTACAGCGTGGAATTGCGGTGTACACCTGAGCTCACTGCTACATGTAGATACTATCGTGATATCACTGAAATATTGTTAATTTGTTTGTTTGTTAATATGGTGTTTGATGTCATTTTAGCACATGTTAGGCCATATATGACGTCGATTATGTGTTTGTGGTAGAGGATAGACTCCGATATAGGGACCACCCTGGTATAAGGCTTTGAGGTTTGGTGCACCCTTGAACCGATTTAAAAACCCCGGTGGTCCCTTTTACCACTGACCGTTCCAAGGCGGTACCCTTGTTGTCAACCCTTATATGTTTGCGATGTGCTTTTTTACTAAATGTGTTTGTAATCACATTGTTGGAGTGACTGTATTCTGTGAATGCTACTCTTCCTGTTGGACTTATAACCTTTTCTTTGGTAAGCTCATTGCTTTTCGGACATTTATCCAGATAACTTGGAATCTACTTGGTATACATTATCTCACGCCGTCCCCTTAATTAGCAATCCTGTAAGGTTACTTAAAACTGAACTGAATGTAACAATGTTTGGTAATTAAACACTTAAACATTCAATTGGATGCAGCATAACGTATGACAACTGTTCACACATTTCACTTTATATATTTACAGGCTACAATTGTATTATAACCTATATTTGTTGAATATACTTCTCATGTATATTAGTTTGTGTTCATTGTTTAGCTTATTATTTTATTAACGGAGCCCAAACAACTTATTTTAAGATAATTTCAATATTTCTAATGGACATATACTCGAATGAAAATTGCACCATTCTGGTAAGCTGTATTATTGTTCTGTTCTTAATATATTGCAGGACAATTATCATCGTCGTATCGCTATCCATGGTGTATGTCGTTGCCCTATATTACCCGTTCGATCATCTATCTAGAAGATGTGATTTGCTAAGTGATAGCATATGTGCAAGTAATATGATACAGAACTGTTCGCCAATATCATATACCACATATAATACCACCACCGCACAGAAAAACTGTATCGATGGATGCCCAGATGGATTTAAACACTGCCATTATATGGAAATTTCGCCATTAGGCCGAGTTGGAAACTTATTATTTCAGCTATGTTTTCTGCTAGCTACCGCGGAAAATAATTGTTATACGCCTTTGTTGGGTAATTTAAAGGTCGGACTAGGAGAAATATTTGATTTCAACTTGCCTATACCAAAAACTTCGTTAGTTCAAGCTTTACAATGGAGAACGTTCTCACCTGATACTAACGCATATGACAGTAAAATAGAACAACTTAACACCACAGTCAGCTGGAGATTTTGGGGATTCTTTCAGAGTTGGAAATACTTCGTACATCATGAACAACGAATAAGATCAGTTTTGAAATTTAAACCGAGTGTCATTAAAGCGGCTTATGAAGTATTGAGCGTTAACGGAGTGACAATTAATGATACCAATATATGCGTGCACGTTCGCCGAGGTGATTTTATCAGTGAACGCAATATTAACTTGGGATATACAGCCCCGAACAAAACTTATATAGACAACGCTATGTCATATTTTTTAAGTAAATTCGACGAACAACATATCAATTTCATATTTGTAAGTGACGATATAAAATGGTGTAAAGATAACTTTTATGAAAATAACACCTATTTCAGTCCATTTGCAGCCAGCGATTGCGGCCCTGGCAAAGACTTAGCTTTAATGAGTATATGCAATCACAGCATCATTACTGCCGGATCATTCGGATGGATGGGGGCGTGGTTATGTGGTGGGGATGTAGTTTACTATGACGGTTATCCAAAACCTGGCTCGTGGGTAGAGGCACAGATAAATAAAACTGATTATTATCCACCTCACTGGATAGGAATGGAATAAGTAATATATAGAGTCTGGTCTCAGCGAGTTGGCTTATTTTAAACACCGAGATGGGCGTAGCCCATCCAGGTGTTTAAATAACCAACGGGCTGAGACTGAGGCTAAAAGTTACTTTTTTATGGAACACCATACAAAACTTTACAAGATATGGTACGTTTACCAGGCTTGTTATTTTTATTTTGAGTGGTGTCCACCAGTGCACTTTTTTGGGCTTTAACTCAGCTGCACATCCAATTTCAGACTGTGTAATAATCTCACCTGCAACAACAACAAAAATATCTGTCAACAATTATTAAAAATATTTAAAACCGAAGAATACACTACTACTTGTTATGGCGTAAGAGTGATCCTACCGTGGGTTTCAAGGGAGCTAAATGTGTAGCGAGACCTGAAATACATAGATAACAATTCTTCATAGAATTGTTTGTAGTGTGGTATTTAGTGTTTAAACAGTTTCAATTAAAGTGTTTACATAAAAGAAATACATGATCTTTGAACAATCGTGTTAAAGTGATATAAATAACTCTTAAAATTACCGTTAAGTTAAGATAATAAATCCATTAAATCCCTTTATACGATTGATGTAGAATACAAGTCGCAACTATAAGATATACAATAGAGGATTTAATATTCATAATGTCTTCTCATATTGTGCATGTAATAACTGATGTACGTTTTCATGATCTTTTGATCAATGGCGTAAAACACCATGCAAAAAATTAAATGAATAAATAAAACCAAAACCGGTTTGATGAATCTTGTTTGGTAAATCCATACTTTATAATCAAATGCTAAAACTGAAAATAGATTTTAGCAATAATGTAGTTCTGTATATTGATTTATTGATATTATAAATTAATATGAATGAATAAGAAACAATTGGTGATATATAAAAAAACACATAAGATACACAACCTGTATTAGACCAAAAAAAGAGGATTGTTTTCCCTAGCAGCTCTAAATAAAATAGGGTAAGTGGGTGGATTTTTTTTTTTGCTTAAAAAAGTTTAGGGTCGGTCGGCCGAGGGGAAAATAGACCTATTTTTTGGCCTTATCTCAATAATCTGAGGCCTAAAAAAAGGTTTGCTTCTACTTTTGTGACCCATAGTAGAGATCTGTACAATAAACATTTCTATGCGTTTACTCAATTTATTAGCTTTCGGCCAAAGGCCTTCATCAGACTATACATTTACCACTAAACCACTACATTATTGCTCAATCCAATGTATTTAAGGAATACATTTTATTTGTTAACATTCATGGCACTGAATAACATCAGGTCATGTGCAAAGTAAGTGAATCCAGAAGAGATTGTTAACTTTGCTTCCGACCGATGCTATTCATAGTCCCATGAATGTTAAAAAAATAAAATGTATTCCTTATATTTATATTATTATTGTACTGAATCAATACCCATATGTCCCTTTTCTCAACCATTTTCTTCTCTAAATTGATAAAAATGCAGAATAACACCTATATTTATCACGGCAAATGGGACAGCCTAAACGGTTAGACTCGCCTTCCTAACCTTTTATGGTAAACTCACGTCACACGTCACTTGTTTTTTCTTGAAACGTCATAGTTTTAACTGCGCTTGAAGCAATTAAAATGTGATTCATGGTCAAATGGATCGATGTCAATTCAGGATTGCGTCAGGGATGTTCATTGTCCCCTTTACTTTTCAATTTATTTATTAACGATCTTGCTGTCCGTATTACAACGTTAAGGACTGTCATTGATATTGGTAATGAGAAAGTCAGTATACTGCTGTATGCAGATGACATTGTCTTATTGGCTGAAAATGAACATGATC
>JAWPHD010014365.1:0-61831 GCA_037043455.1 Cyrtodaria siliqua
AAATGAAAAATTAAGAAAAATACTAGCCAAACCCAACTTTAACAGGCGTATAAAATTTTCAGATGAATTGTTAGCAATACATGTAAACAAAACGAAATTAACATTAAACAAACCAATCTATGTTGGGATGGCAGTATTGGATTTATCAAAGTACATGATGTATGACTGGTACTATAATACCCTAAAGAAAAAATACGGGGATAAATGTACTTTATTATACACAGACACTGACAGCTTGCTGGTAGAAATTAAAACAAAAGATGTGTACAAAGACATGGCTGAAATGAAAGATGAGTATGACTTGAGTGATTATCCGCAAAACCATCCACTGCACGATGATACAAATAAAAAAGTAATAGGCAAGATGAAAGATGAATGTGCTGGTGTTGCTATGGCTGAGTATGTTGGATTAAGACCCTAGCTATATTCTATTTTGAGAGCGGATGAGCAGATTATTAAGAAAGCAAAGGGAGTAAAAAAAATATGTAATAGATTTTTTTTTATAAACTTTGAAAACTACAAGGATGCTTTGTTTAACAAGAAAATATACACCCATGAAATGAATATGTTACGTTCGATAAAACATCAGATGTACGGAATAACAGTAAACAAAGTTACATTATCACCATTTTACTCAAAAAGATATATACGAGAAGATGGAATTACAACTGATGCACATGGATATTACAAAAATTTATAAATTTGGGTATCATCAGGAACAATAAGAAGTTCTTCTTTGACAAATCCTCTCTGTGGCGCTGGTGCTTTCAAATAATAAACTCTTATACCTTGCGTCACCATATAACTTTTAATCTTGTGAATATCTACACTCCACATTGGATCAATTGCTCTGCGTCTTCCACCTTCTTGTTCCCCGGGTTGATATAAATATCTTACACTTGCATTCATACAGATAGGATTTTCTTTTAATGTTTTTGTTGCAACACGAGGAGGCTTTTTTGTCTCCGCATTTATTGCTTTGACAACTTCTGGTAATCTCTTCACCCACTCTCTATTACGTTTTTGTGAATCTATTTCCTTAGCATACTGATACCCAAACAATCGTTCAGCTAATGTTCTGTTAAATCGTTCCACTATAGCTTGGTCTCTGTGTATTTCTGTTCTGCCCCGTCTGATATTTACTTTATGTTTTGCCATCAACTGCGATACTGCACCCATAAATTCTCTGCCTGGATCCACTTGTAATAATTTTGGATATTTCAAATATCAAACCTGGGCCGAACTATTTTCTTTGGTGCGGGTTGCTGTAATGTTAAGTTTGCTGTGGCTTATATTAGAATATTTCAAGCTCGTTTTAATCATCTATACTCCACTGTAATCCATTTTAATTCTGTTGTAATCCACTTTAATGCTGTATTTAGCATTGTTACAAGCAATTTATTTCATTATAGCTCACTATAGCATGTTTTGGTCTTATAATCCACTGTATTCCACTTTAGTGCTGCTATACTCCCCTTTTGTTCTGTTGTAATCATCTTTAATGCTGTATTTAGCATTGTTACAAGCAATTTATTTCATTATAGCCCATTATAGCCTGTTTTGGTCTTATACTCCACTGCAATCCATTTTAGTTCTCCCACAACCCCAAGACATAGAGGAGATAAAAAAAATCAAAAGGTGTTTAATCAGCCTCAGAGATACAAAAACAGTATAATATTGGTAGGCGGAGATTGCAAAGATTATGGGATGCAAAAACTATAGTAGAAAGGATTACAAAAGAGTCTCCTAAAATACAAGAAATAGAACCATACGTCCCGCAGAGAGAAGTTGTTGTAGAAGATTTTTATGAAAGATTAGGGCAGATAGAGACAAAGATGGATAGACAAACAGAACTAATGCAAAATATACTGGATTCTCTGGATGCTGTGTCAGAGTCAGATACACAGTCTATATTGGAAAAAGAAAATACAGAATCCTATCAACTGGAAGACGTGACCAAGACTATGCAAGAATACACAGATTTTACCAAAACAATTGTATATTGTGCCATTACTGGTTTTGCTGTATGGCAAGTGCTATATAAAACTTGGAAGCATGTAGAGATTAAACCAGAAATACCAGCACCAACAAAAACAAGTATTTTTAAAAATGAACCAGACCCGTTTGATTTATTTTAAGGAGCTGTGTGCAACAGATTTTTGAAGTTATTCATTGGGAATTTTAGAATAAGCTATTATAAACTTGAACTGCAGAAGGAGATCATGCAGAGCAGACATTTCATGATGAAGCATTATTATTATATAACTGGTAATATAAATTGATTTCATAAAAAAAAATTAAAAACTATAATTACTTTGGATGAGTTGGATAAATATTATAGTTTGAAACAGGACATCAAACAAAAGAAACTTAAAATGAGTGAAGTTCAAAAAAAAGAACTAGTGGAGCAGGGAAGAAAGGAAGCAATGGCAACCTTACAAAAAAGTCTAAAAAGTGTGTGATTTATTGTTTTAGTAGTGTGTTTGGGTATGATTCACCACCTTTGTATTCAAGGTCGGAAAAGTGTTGATTTGACTAAAATTTTGATAACAATCGATAAATTTGTCTATTTTTGTAATTTTGTTCAAAACATTTAAACTTGCAATCTTCACTACCCCTATTTTTAAAAAAGTTTTAATAAATCAAGTAAATCACCATAAAATGGTGAATTAGGTGTAATCTCAACTTTTATTAAAAAATCTCAGAATATAACTCTTACCCAGCTTATTTCAGCACCTTGTGTTAGAGTTTATATATATATGTAAATTTGGCGTTTCTGGCTCAAACTCGAGCAAAGCGAGAGCTTGAGCCAGAACGCCCAATTTACATATATATGTAATAGACAAAGGGAAGTTGTGTTTTAGTGTAAAGGGAAATAACTGAAAAACGTCATACTTACGAAACGACTATTTAAATATCGCACATCGCTGAAAAGTTGGAAGCCGTAGCAATAAATAATCCCATGTTGTAGTTGAAGCAACTCAAGAAAGTTTTTGCTGCACAAATACGGACATTTCCAGGAAACTGGCCGTCCGTTCTTCTAAACCATTGGCTACTCAACTTGTCGGTACCAACTCAGCTGGCAAATTTTTAAACGCTACTTTTAGATATATCTTAGTGAAAAAGAAACAGCCAGGATAGTTTTTCTGAAGCGGTAGCTTAACACATTATTTTTAGGCAAAAACATGCAAATTTGAACAAAAATCGCTAAAAACTGGAATAATTTTTAAAATATGTTTATAATTGCAGTAGGGCGCTGAAGCTGCTGAAAGTTATTTGTTACATTCATATAAATAAAAAATAATGTTTGAAATCAACACATTACATACAGCTTGCCATTTTGGGGGAAATCAGTAAAAAAAAGCATACAAATCGCTGATTTTAGGAATAATTATTTTAAAAATATTGACACTTCCAATTAAACAAAATAGAAGTATTTAATGTGTTTTCATTCATCTAAAGATATCCTGAGATATGGGTAAAATTCTAAAGGATCAGAGATTTGGAAAAACAGGGATATTTTGGGTCAAAAGTTGCAAAATGGAACCAAAATCACTAAAAACGGGATTGTTTTTAAAAAAATAATTCTCTTTAGAGAATTAGTCCTTAAAGCTACAGACCCTCTATATAAATCGATTTCTTCTTTGTAGGCGTGTCTTTATTTGTAACTTCATGTTGACCAGCTCATGTCGAAATCGGGTATTTAAGCGAGCAAATATAACGTAGGACATCATTTATTGTATAGACATCGACCAGTGCACATCGTACCTGAACACAGGTAACATTATGATTTACAGAAGAAAAAAGATTTGCCTCTTTCGGGACTCGAACATACAACCTTCTGAGTTCAAGTCAGGTGCTCTATCACTGAGCTATAACGCTGCTTGAGAAAATGGTATACAAACTACAATCTATTATGAGGCAAAATAACTTAACATATATTTGAACGCAAATCAAGATGAATCCATAAATATATAGACCATATTGTCGGACGTGTAAATTAGCATTGCCTGGTGTAATACTATATGTTATCAATATGAAACCAATATTCCGCCTCAAAACAACCATATATCGACTTGTTATTTAGCGCATGATGAGTTTGTTTGTGTGCTAGTTATTACGTAATGCCTATTTATGCTAGAACAAACCAATCAATAGCCTTGATCTAGTGGTTGAATTTACGGCCTTCAAAACTTAAAAGCGCAACGGCTGTGGTTCAAATCCCGTTCCGGGCAAGTACTTTTTTTTATCACATATCTGAAGCCGTATATTCATCGATGTTACCTGTACGAAGGCTAAATAAAAATGTGATATTTTACGCATCGATTTCAGCCTTATATACCGACTTTTGGGGTGTTCGTCGATTTGAAACTATTTCACACATTCATGAGTTATTACCAGTTAATATAGGGGATCTGTAGCTTTAAAGTTACCTGCGACATACATGTTCATGAAAACAAATATTTGGAATGAATCAATATATAAATCTTGAAATTTTGTGTTAAGAAATGTTAAATTATATTTTTCAAATAAATATTTTACACACTGGAAACGACATTTTTTTTGATAATTTACTGGGAATGTTTTGGAATATTCTAAAACTGTACAGTTCGTATTATTTATAGTTTTTATACCAGAAAGTTGCTTTGATCGTACCAGGCAGATCCCGTTTTGGTCTGAGAAATTGTTTTTTTAAGTCATAATATGTTTTCTGCGATCATCCAGTGAGAAAGGAAACAAATATTTGGAATGAATCAATATATAAATCTTGAAATTTTGTGTTAAGAAATGTTAAATTATATTTTTCAAATAAATATTTTACACACTGGAAACGACATTTTTTTTGATAATTTACTGGGAATGTTTTGGAATATTCTAAAACTGTACAGTTCGTATTATTTATAGTTTTTATACCAGAAAGTTGCTTTGATCGTACCAGGCAGATCCCGTTTTGGTCTGAGAAATTGTTTTTTTAAGTCATAATATGTTTTCTGCGATCATCCAGTGAGAAAGGATGATGAAGATGTATGCTCTGCAACGCCAGTACATCCCATTTGCTATTTGATGCGTTAACATAATGCAGAACCACTTCCTTTGCAAACCTTTGCAAACCACAACAAGAGGGCACCATGGAAGGTATTTAAAGCGCACCATAACCTACTTAGCGACTTCCTTACAGCAAACACATAAAAAGGTAACTGTTTTTCCATATAAAATAAAAGAACAACCAAAAGAATATCTTAATCTGCTCTTAATATCTGAAGACATTGAGGTTGAAGAAGAATCAGAAAATGAAGATGATCCCAATAATGAAGAAGGAATCATAGATGACATCTATGACCCTAGTGATTATCCCGACAAACTAACAACACAAATAACAAAATATCACTATTGCTGGATTAAAAATCTGAATAGACTACTTATGACCAAAAAAACACCATGGTAAAACTTACTTCTGCGATCGTTGCCTTCACGGCTATTCTGGAAAAGGACTACTTATGAAACACAAAGAAGACTGTGATGGTTTCAACAAAAAGTCTTGCAGAATAAAAATGCCGAAAGAAGGTAAAAGTACTGTAAAATTTAAAAATCATCAAAATTAGATGCCTGTGCCTTATGCAATATATGCTGATTTGGAGAGTATAATCAAACCGCAATCAATCAAATTTGGAAGGAGATCTGAAATTCAAAATGTACACGAAGCTTGTGGTTTTGGATACAAAGTTGTTAGATATGATGGTAAAGTTGAAAAATCTGTTATTTACAGAGGTGAAGATGCTGTTGAAAAGTTATTAAATCACTTGGAACGTGAGAAGAGCAACATTAATAAAATATTTGCTCACCCAAAACCATTAATCATGACACAACACAATGAGGACGATTACGAAAAAGCAACACAATGTTGGATATGTAATAATAAAATGGGAAAAGGTAAAAACTGTAAAGTAAGAGACCACTGTCATTTTACAGGAGAATACAGAGGTGCAGCACATAAAAACCGGAAACCTGAAACTGAAAACAAAAAAACAAATAAAAAAATCATACCTGTTATATTTCATAACCTCAAAGGATGTGATAGTCATTTGATTATGCAAAAAATACATAAAATGAAAGGTAATATAACATGCATCCCAAATAATGCTGAAAAATACATATCATTTAGTGTCGGCCAGCTTAGATATTTAGACAGATTCCAATTTATAGCTTCGTCTCTGGAAAATTGGTTAAAGCAACAGACAAATCTGATTTCAAAATTACCAAAAATCAGTTTGGAGAACAAGCAGATTTATTTTACGAAAAGGTGTTATGGAAAAATGTAAGGAAACGCAATTACCACCCATAGAAGCATTTTACAGTACATTAAGAGGTAAAGGTATTACCCAAGAAGATTACGAATACGCTCAAAAAATATGGAAAGAGTTTAACTGTAAAACTCTTGGAGACTATCATGATTTATATCTAAAAACTGATGTAACTCTGTTAGCAGATGTATTTCAAACTTTCAGAAAAACATGCATGAATGCATATAAACTCGATCCCTTGCATTACTACACAGCACCTGGATTATCTTGGGATGCTGCACTTAAACATACAAAAATAGAATTAGAACATTTTACAGACATTGACAAGCACTTGTTTGTAGAAAAAGGAATGCGAGGTGGCATAAGTATGGTATCAAAAAGATATGCCAAAGCAAACAATCCAAATGTAGCTGATTATAACCCTAACGAGGAAATCAGCCACTTAATGGATCTGGATGCAAATAATCTTTATGGGTGGGCAATGAGTCAGCCACTTCCATGTTCTGGCTTTGTTTGGAAAACCAAAACCAAAAACAAGAGTGGAAAATTAAAATGTTCTAAACCAAAACCTGGCAAATGACAAATACTCGAAGTTAAATCAAAAAGAGCTCCATGAAGCTCACAATGATTATCCACTTGCACCGGAAAGTAAAAAAAGAATGGTTGTCTAAATACCAGACAGATCTGTTGGAAAATAATAGCATGATAAATACAGAACAACTAGTCCCAAATCTTATGGACAAAGAAAAATATGTGATACATCACAAAACCCTGGAACTGTATTTATCTTTGGGTATGAAAACTAAAGAAAGTACACAGAGTATTAGAATTTAATGAAAAACCATGGATGGAATCATACATAAACCTAAACACAGAACTTAGGAAAAAAGCTAAATCACAATTTGAAAAAGATTTTTACAAACTTATGAACAATTCTGTGTTTGGCAAAACAATGGAAAATCTACGCAAGCGGACTGATATAAAACTAGTCAGAACTGACGGCTCTGAAAATGAAAAATTAAGAAAAATACTAGCCAAACCCAACTTTAACAGGCGTATAAAATTTTCAGATGAATTGTTAGCAATACATGTAAACAAAACGAAATTAACATTAAACAAACCAATCTATGTTGGGATGGCAGTATTGGATTTATCAAAGTACATGATGTATGACTGGTACTATAATACCCTAAAGAAAAAATACGGGGATAAATGTACTTTATTATACACAGACACTGACAGCTTGCTGGTAGAAATTAAAACAAAAGATGTGTACAAAGACATGGCTGAAATGAAAGATGAGTATGACTTGAGTGATTATCCGCAAAACCATCCACTGCACGATGATACAAATAAAAAAGTAATAGGCAAGATGAAAGATGAATGTGCTGGTGTTGCTATGGCTGAGTATGTTGGATTAAGACCCTAGCTATATTCTATTTTGAGAGCGGATGAGCAGATTATTAAGAAAGCAAAGGGAGTAAAAAAAAATATGTAATAGATTTTTTTTTATAAACTTTGAAAACTACAAGGATGCTTTGTTTAACAAGAAAATATACACCCATGAAATGAATATGTTACGTTCGATAAAACATCAGATGTACGGAATAACAGTAAACAAAGTTACATTATCACCATTTTACTCAAAAAGATATATACGAGAAGATGGAATTACAACTGATGCACATGGATATTACAAAAATTTATAAATTTGGGTATCATCCGGAACAATAAGAAGTTCTTCTTTGACAAATCCTCTCTGTGGCGCTGGTGCTTTCAAATAATAAACTCTTATACCTTGCGTCACCATATAACTTTTAATCTTGTGAATATCTACACTCCACATTGGATCAATTGCTCTGCGTCTTCCACCTTCTTGTTCCCCGGGTTGATATAAATATCTTACACTTGCATTCATACAGATAGGATTTTCTTTTAATGTTTTTGTTGCAACACGAGGAGGCTTTTTTGTCTCCGCATTTATTGCTTTGACAACTTCTGGTAATCTCTTCACCCACTCTCTATTACGTTTTTGTGAATCTATTTCCTTAGCATACTGATACCCAAACAATCGTTCAGCTAATGTTCTGTTAAATCGTTCCACTATAGCTTGGTCTCTGTGTATTTCTGTTCTGCCCCGTCTGATATTTACTTTATGTTTTGCCATCAACTGCGATACTGCACCCATAAATTCTCTGCCTGGATCCACTTGTAATAATTTTGGATATTTCAAATATCAAACCTGGGCCTAACTATTTTCTTTGGTGCGGGTTGCTGTAATGTTAAGTTTGCTGTGGCTTATATTAGAATATATCAAGCTCGTTTTAATCATCTATACTCCACTGTAATCCATTTTAATTCTGTTGTAATCCACTTTAATGCTGTATTTAGCATTGTTACAAGCAATTTATTTCATTATAGCTCACTATAGCATGTTTTGGTCTTATACTCCACTGTAATCCACTTTAGTGATGCTATACTCCCCTTTTGTTCTGTTGTAATCATCTTTAATGCTGTATTTAGCATTGTTACAAGCAATTTATTTCATTATAGCCCATTATAGCCTGTTTTGGTCTTATACTCCACTGCAATCCATTTTAGTTCTCCCACAACCCCAAGACATAGAGGAGATAAAAAAAATCAAAAGGTGTTTAATCAGCCTCAGAGATACAAAAACAGTATAATATTGGTAGGCGGAGATTGCAAAGATTATGGGATGCAAAAACTATAGTAGAAAGGATTACAAAAGAGTCTCCTAAAATACAAGAAATAGAACCATACGTCCCGCAGAGAGAAGTTGTTGTAGAAGATTTTTATGAAAGATTAGGGCAGATAGAGACAAAGATGGATAGACAAACAGAACTAATGCAAAATATACTGGATTCTCTGGATGCTGTGTCAGAGTCAGATACACAGTCTATATTGGAAAAAGAAAATACAGAATCCTATCAACTGGAAGACGTAACCAAGACTATGCAAGAATACACAGATTTTACCAAAACAATTGTATATTGTGCCATTACTGGTTTTGCTGTATGGCAAGTGCTATATAAAACTTGGAAGCATGTAGAGACCAAACCAGAAATACCAGCACCAACAAAAACAAGTATTTTTAAAAATGAACCAGACCCGTTTGATTTATTTTAAGGAGCTGTGTGCAACAGATTTTTGAAGTTATTCATTGGGAATTTTAGAATAAGCTATTATAAACTTGAACTGCAGAAGGAGATCATGCAGAGCAGACATTTCATGATGAAGCATTATTATTATATAACTGGTAAACAGTTGGCGGAATTGCAGCCTAAGTTGAGTGATATCAACAGAATAGAGAAATTACGTTTATTGTGGTGGGCATGGCTGCAACTGGATTTGTGGCATATAAATTGATTTCATAAAAAAAAATTAAAAAACTATAATTACTTTGGATGAGTTGGATAAATATTATAGTTTGAAACAGGACATCAAACAAAAGAAACTTAAAATGAGTGAAGTTCAAAAAAAAGAACTAGTGGAGCAGGGAAGAAAGGAAGCAATGGCAACCTTACAAAAAAGTCTAAAAAGTGTGTGATTTATTGTTTTAGTAGTGTGTTTGGGTATGATTCACCACCTTTGTATTCAAGGTCGGAAAAGTGTTGATTTGACTAAAATTTTGATAACAATCGATAAATTTGTCTATTTTTGTAATTTTGTTCAAAACATTTAAACTTGCAATCTTCACTACCCCTATTTTTAAAAAAGTTTTAATAAATCAAGTAAATCACCATAAAATGGTGAATTAGGTGTAATCTCAACTTTTATTAAAAAATCTCAGAATATAACTCTTACCCAGCTTATTTCAGCACCTTGTGGTAGAGTTTATATATATATGTAAATTTGGCGTTTCTGGCTCAAACTCGAGCAAAGCGAGAGCTTGAGCCAGAACGCCCAATTTACATATATATGTAATAGACAAAGGGAAGTTGTGTTTTAGTGTAAAGGGAAATAACTGAAAAACGTCATACTTACGAAACGACTATTTAAATATCGCACATCGCTGAAAAGTTGGAAGCCGTAGCAATAAATAATCCCATGTTGTAGTTGAAGCAACTCAAGAAAGTTTTTGCTGCACAAATACGGACATTTCCAGGAAACTGGCCGTCCGTTCTTCTAAACCATTGGCTACTCAACTTGTCGGTACCAACTCAGCTGGCAAATTTTTAAACGCTACTTTTAGATATATCTTAGTGAAAAAGAAACAGCCAGGATAGTTTTTCTGAAGCGGTAGCTTAACACATTATTTTTAGGCAAAAACATGCAAATTTGAACAAAAATCGCTAAAAACTGGAATAATTTTTAAAATATGTTTATAATTGCAGTAGGGCGCTGAAGCTGCTGAAAGTTATTTGTTACATTCATATAAATAAAAAATAATGTTTGAAATCAACACATTACATACAGCTTGCCATTTTGGGGGAAATCAGTAAAAAAAAGCATACAAATCGCTGATTTTAGGAATAATTATTTTAAAAATATTGACACTTCCAATTAAACAAAATAGAAGTATTTAATGTGTTTTCATTCATCTAAAGATATCCTGAGATATGGGTAAAATTCTAAAGGATCAGAGATTTGGAAAAACAGGGATATTTTGGGTCAAAAGTTGCAAAATGGAACCAAAATCACTAAAAACGGGATTGTTTTTAAAAAATTAATTCTCTTTAGAGAATTAGTCCTTAAAGCTACAGACCCTCTATATAAATCGATTTCTTCTTTGTAGGCGTGTCTTTATTTGTAACTTCATGTTGACCAGCTCATGTCGAAATCGGGTATTTAAGCGAGCAAATATAACGTAGGACATCATTTATTGTATAGACATCGACCAGTGCACATCGTACCTGAACACAGGTAACATTATGATTTACAGAAGAAAAAAGATTTGCCTCTTTCGGGACTCGAACATACAACCTTCTGAGTTCAAGTCAGGTGCTCTATCACTGAGCTATAACGCTGCTTGAGAAAATGGTATACAAACTACAATCTATTATGAGGCAAAATAACTTAACATATATTTGAACGCAAATCAAGATGAATCCATAAATATATAGACCATATTGTCGGACGTGTAAATTAGCATTGCCTGGTGTAATACTATATGTTATCAATATGAAACCAATATTCCGCCTCAAAACAACCATATATCGACTTGTTATTTAGCGCATGATGAGTTTGTTTGTGTGCTAGTTATTACGTAATGCCTATTTATGCTAGAACAAACCAATCAATAGCCTTGATCTAGTGGTTGAATTTACGGCCTTCAAAACTTAAAAGCGCAACGGCTGTGGTTCAAATCCCGTTCCGGGCAAGTACTTTTTTTTATCACATATCTGAAGCCGTATATTCATCGATGTTACCTGTACGAAGGCTAAATAAAAATGTGATATTTTACGCATCGATTTCAGCCTTATATACCGACTTTTGGGGTGTTCGTCGATTTGAAACTATTTCACACATTCATGAGTTATTACCAGTTAATATAGGGGATCTGTAGCTTTAAAGTTACCTGCGACATACATGTTCATGAAAACAAATATTTGGAATGAATCAATATATAAATCTTGAAATTTTGTGTTAAGAAATGTTAAATTATATTTTTCAAATAAATATTTTACACACTGGAAACGACATTTTTTTTGATAATTTACTGGGAATGTTTTGGAATATTCTAAAACTGTACAGTTCGTATTATTTATAGTTTTTATACCAGAAAGTTGCTTTGATCGTACCAGGCAGATCCCGTTTTGGTCTGAGAAATTGTTTTTTTAAGTCATAATATGTTTTCTGCGATCATCCAGTGAGAAAGGAAACAAATATTTGGAATGAATCAATATATAAATCTTGAAATTTTGTGTTAAGAAATGTTAAATTATATTTTTCAAATAAATATTTTACACACTGGAAACGACATTTTTTTTGATAATTTACTGGGAAAGTTTTGGAATATTCTAAAACTGTACAGTTCGTATTATTTATAGTTTTTATACCAGAAAGTTGCTTTGATCGTACCAGGCAGATCCCGTTTTGGTCTGAGAAATTGTTTTTTTAAGTCATAATATGTTTTCTGCGATCATCCAGTGAGAAAGGATGATGAAGATGTATGCTCTGCAACGCCAGTACATCCCATTTGCTATTTGATGCGTTAACATAATGCAGAACCACTTCCTTTGCAAACCTTTGCAAACCACAACAAGAGGGCACCATGGAAGGTATTTAAAGCGCACCATAACCTACTTAGCGACTTCCTTACAGCAAACACATAAAAAGGTAACTGTTTTTCCATATAAAATAAAAGAACAACCAAAAGAATATCTTAATCTGCTCTTAATATCTGAAGACATTGAGGTTGAAGAAGAATCAGAAAATGAAGATGATCCCAATAATGAAGAAGGAATCATAGATGACATCTATGACCCTAGTGATTATCCCGACAAACTAACAACACAAATAACAAAATATCACTATTGCTGGATTAAAAATCTGAATAGACTACTTATGACCAAAAAAACACCATGGTAAAACTTACTTCTGCGATCGTTGCCTTCACGGCTATTCTGGAAAAGGACTACTTATGAAACACAAAGAAGACTGTGATGGTTTCAACAAAAAGTCTTGCAGAATAAAAATGCCGAAAGAAGGTAAAAGTACTGTAAAATTTAAAAATCATCAAAATTAGATGCCTGTGCCTTATGCAATATATGCTGATTTGGAGAGTATAATCAAACCGCAATCAATCAAATTTGGAAGGAGATCTGAAATTCAAAATGTACACGAAGCTTGTGGTTTTGGATACAAAGTTGTTAGATATGATGGTAAAGTTGAAAAATCTGTTATTTACAGAGGTGAAGATGCTGTTGAAAAGTTATTAAATCACTTGGAACGTGAGAAGAGCAACATTAATAAAATATTTGCTCACCCAAAACCATTAATCATGACACAACACAATGAGGACGATTACGAAAAAGCAACACAATGTTGGATAATGTAATAATAAAATGGGAAAAGGTAAAAACTGTAAAGTAAGAGACCACTGTCATTTTACAGGAGAATACAGAGGTGCAGCACATAAAAACCGGAAACCTGAAACTGAAAACAAAAAACAAATAAAAAAATCATACCTGTTATATTTCATAACCTCAAAGGATGTGATAGTCATTTGATTATGCAAAAAATACATAAAATGAAAGGTAATATAACATGCATCCCAAATAATGCTGAAAAATACATATCATTTAGTGTCGGCCAGCTTAGATATTTAGTCAGATTCCAATTTATAGCTTCGTCTCTGGAAAATTGGTTAAAGCAACAGACAAATCTGATTTCAAAATTACCAAAAATCAGTTTGGAGAACAAGCAGATTTATTTTACGAAAAGGTGTTATGGAAAAATGTAAGGAAACGCAATTACCACCCATAGAAGCATTTTACAGTACATTAAGAGGTAAAGGTATTACCCAAGAAGATTACGAATACGCTCAAAAAATATGGAAAGAGTTTAACTGTAAAACTCTTGGAGACTATCATGATTTATATCTAAAAACTGATGTAACTCTGTTAGCAGATGTATTTCAAACTTTCAGAAAAACATGCATGAATGCATATAAACTCGATCCCTTGCATTACTACACAGCACCTGGATTATCTTGGGATGCTGCACTTAAACATACAAAAATAGAATTAGAACATTTTACAGACATTGACAAGCACTTGTTTGTAGAAAAAGGAATGCGAGGTGGCATAAGTATGGTATCAAAAAGATATGCCAAAGCAAACAATCCAAATGTAGCTGATTATAACCCTAACGAGGAAATCAGCCACTTAATGGATCTGGATGCAAATAATCTTTATGGGTGGGCAATGAGTCAGCCACTTCCATGTTCTGGCTTTGTTTGGAAAACCAAAACCAAAAACAAGAGTGGAAAATTAAAATGTTCTAAACCAAAACCTGGCAAATGACAAATACTCGAAGTTGAATCAAAAAGAGCTCCATGAAGCTCACAATGATTATCCACTTGCACCGGAAAGTAAAAAAAGAATGGTTGTCTAAATACCAGACAGATCTGTTGGAAAATAATAGCATGATAAATACAGAACAACTAGTCCCAAATCTTATGGACAAAGAAAAATATGTGATACATCACAAAACCCTGGAACTGTATTTATCTTTGGGTATGAAAACTAAAGAAAGTACACAGAGTATTAGAATTTAATGAAAAACCATGGATGGAATCATACATAAACCTAAACACAGAACTTAGGAAAAAAGCTAAATCACAATTTGAAAAAGATTTTTACAAACTTATGAACAATTCTGTGTTTGGCAAAACAATGGAAAATCTACGCAAGCGGACTGATATAAAACTAGTCAGAACTGACGGCTCTGAAAATGAAAAATTAAGAAAAATACTAGCCAAACCCAACTTTAACAGGCGTATAAAATTTTCAGATGAATTGTTAGCAATACATGTAAACAAAACGAAATTAACATTAAACAAACCAATCTATGTTGGGATGGCAGTATTGGATTTATCAAAGTACATGATGTATGACTGGTACTATAATACCCTAAAGAAAAAATACGGGGATAAATGTACTTTATTATACACAGACACTGACAGCTTGCTGGTAGAAATTAAAACAAAAGATGTGTACAAAGACATGGCTGAAATGAAAGATGAGTATGACTTGAGTGATTATCCGCAAAACCATCCACTGCACGATGATACAAATAAAAAAGTAATAGGCAAGATGAAAGATGAATGTGCTGGTGTTGCTATGGCTGAGTATGTTGGATTAAGACCCTAGCTATATTCTATTTTGAGAGCGGATGAGCAGATTATTAAGAAAGCAAAGGGAGTAAAAAAAATATGTAATAGATTTTTTTTTATAAACTTTGAAAACTACAAGGATGCTTTGTTTAACAAGAAAATATACACCCATGAAATGAATATGTTACGTTCGATAAAACATCAGATGTACGGAATAACAGTAAACAAAGTTACATTATCACCATTTTACTCAAAAAGATATATACGAGAAGATGGAATTACAACTGATGCACATGGATATTACAAAAATTTATAAATTTGGGTATCATCCGGAACAATAAGAAGTTCTTCTTTGACAAATCCTCTCTGTGGCGCTGGTGCTTTCAAATAATAAACTCTTATACCTTGCGTCACCATATAACTTTTAATCTTGTGAATATCTACACTCCACATTGGATCAATTGCTCTGCGTCTTCCACCTTCTTGTTCCCCGGGTTGATATAAATATCTTACACTTGCATTCATACAGATAGGATTTTCTTTTAATGTTTTTGTTGCAACACGAGGAGGCTTTTTTGTCTCCGCATTTATTGCTTTGACAACTTCTGGTAATCTCTTCACCCACTCTCTATTACGTTTTTGTGAATCTATTTCCTTAGCATACTGATACCCAAACAATCGTTCAGCTAATGTTCTGTTAAATCGTTCCACTATAGCTTGGTCTCTGTGTATTTCTGTTCTGCCCCGTCTGATATTTACTTTATGTTTTGCCATCAACTGCGATACTGCACCCATAAATTCTCTGCCTGGATCCACTTGTAATAATTTTGGATATTTCAAATATCAAACCTGGGCCTAACTATTTTCTTTGGTGCGGGTTGCTGTAATGTTAAGTTTGCTGTGGCTTATATTAGAATATATCAAGCTCGTTTTAATCATCTATACTCCACTGTAATCCATTTTAATTCTGTTGTAATCCACTTTAATGCTGTATTTAGCATTGTTACAAGCAATTTATTTCATTATAGCTCACTATAGCATGTTTTGGTCTTATACTCCACTGTAATCCACTTTAGTGCTGCTATACTCCCCTTTTGTTCTGTTGTAATCATCTTTAATGCTGTATTTAGCATTGTTACAAGCAATTTATTTCATTATAGCCCATTATAGCCTGTTTTGGTCTTATACTCCACTGCAATCCATTTTAGTTCTCCCACAACCCCAAGACATAGAGGAGATAAAAAAAATCAAAAGGTGTTTAATCAGCCTCAGAGATACAAAAACAGTATAATATTGGTAGGCGGAGATTGCAAAGATTATGGGATGCAAAAACTATAGTAGAAAGGATTACAAAAGAGTCTCCTAAAATACAAGAAATAGAACCATACGTCCCGCAGAGAGAAGTTGTTGTAGAAGATTTTTATGAAAGATTAGGGCAGATAGAGACAAAGATGGATAGACAAACAGAACTAATGCAAAATATACTGGATTCTCTGGATGCTGTGTCAGAGTCAGATACACAGTCTATATTGGAAAAAGAAAATACAGAATCCTATCAACTGGAAGACGTAACCAAGACTATGCAAGAATACACAGATTTTACCAAAACAATTGTATATTGTGCCATTACTGGTTTTGCTGTATGGCAAGTGCTATATAAAACTTGGAAGCATGTAGAGACCAAACCAGAAATACCAGCACCAACAAAAACAAGTATTTTTAAAAATGAACCAGACCCGTTTGATTTATTTTAAGGAGCTGTGTGCAACAGATTTTTGAAGTTATTCATTGGGAATTTTAGAATAAGCTATTATAAACTTGAACTGCAGAAGGAGATCATGCAGAGCAGACATTTCATGATGAAGCATTATTATTATATAACTGGTAAACAGTTGGCGGAATTGCAGCCTAAGTTGAGTGATATCAACAGAATAGAGAAATTACGTTTATTGTGGTGGGCATGGCTGCAACTGGATTTGTGGCATATAAATTGATTTCATAAAAAAAAATTAAAAAACTATAATTACTTTGGATGAGTTGGATAAATATTATAGTTTGAAACAGGACATCAAACAAAAGAAACTTAAAATGAGTGAAGTTCAAAAAAAAGAACTAGTGGAGCAGGGAAGAAAGGAAGCAATGGCAACCTTACAAAAAAGTCTAAAAAGTGTGTGATTTATTGTTTTAGTAGTGTGTTTGGGTATGATTCACCACCTTTGTATTCAAGGTCGGAAAAGTGTTGATTTGACTAAAATTTTGATAACAATCGATAAATTTGTCTATTTTTGTAATTTTGTTCAAAACATTTAAACTTGCAATCTTCACTACCCCTATTTTTAAAAAAGTTTTAATAAATCAAGTAAATCACCATAAAATGGTGAATTAGGTGTAATCTCAACTTTTATTAAAAAATCTCAGAATATAACTCTTACCCAGCTTATTTCAGCACCTTGTGGTAGAGTTTATATATATATGTAAATTTGACGTTTCTGGCTCAAACTCGAGCAAAGCGAGAGCTTGAGCCAGAACGCCCAATATACATATATATGTAATAGACAAAGGGAAGTTGTGTTTTAGTGTAAAGGGAAATAACTGAAAAACGTCATACTTACGAAACGACTATTTAAATATCGCACATCGCTGAAAAGTTGGAAGCCGTAGCAATAAATACTCCCATGTTGTAGTTGAAGCAACTCAAGAAAGTTTTTGCTGCACAAATACGGACATTTCCAGGAAACTGGCCGTCCGTTCTTCTAAACCATTGGCTACTCAACTTGTCGGTACCAACTCAGCTGGCAAATTTTTAAACGCTACTACCTTTTAGATATATCTTAGTGAAAAAGAAACAGCCAGGATAGTTTTTCTGAAGCGGTAGCTTAACAAATTATTTTTAGGCAAAAACATGCAAATTTGAACAAAAATCGCTAAAAACTGGAATAATTTTTAAAATATGTTTATAATTGCAGTAGGGCGCTGAAGCTGCTGAAAGTTATTTGTTACATTCATATAAATAAAAAATAATGTTTGAAATCAACACATTACATACAGCTTGCCATTTTGGGGGAAATCAGTAAAAAAAAGCATACAAATCGCTGATTTTAGGAATAATTATTTTAAAAATATTGACACTTCCAATTAAACAAAATAGAAGTATTTAATGTGTTTTCATTCATCTAAAGATATCCTGAGATATGGGTAAAATTCTAAAGGATCAGAGATTTGGAAAAACAGGGATATTTTGGGTCAAAAGTTGCAAAATGGAACCAAAATCACTAAAAACGGGATTGTTTTTAAAAAAATAATTCTCTTTAGAGAATTAGTCCTTAAAGCTACTGACCCTCTATATAAATCGATTTCTTCTTTGTAGGCGTGTCTTTATTTGTAACTTCATGTTGACCAGCTCATGTCGAAATCGGGTATTTAAGCGAGCAAATATAACGTAGGACATCATTTATTGTATAGACATCGACCAGTGCACATCGTACCTGAACACAGGTAACATTATGATTTACAGAAGAAAAAAGATTTGCCTCTTTCGGGACTCGAACATACAACCTTCTGAGTTCAAGTCAGGTGCTCTATCACTGAGCTATAACGCTGCTTGAGAAAATGGTATACAAACTACAATCTATTATGAGGCAAAATAACTTAACATATATTTGAACGCAAATCAAGATGAATCCATAAATATATAGACCATATTGTCGGACGTGTAAATTAGCATTGCCTGGTGTAATACTATATGTTATCAATATGAAACCAATATTCCGCCTCAAAACAACCATATATCGACTTGTTATTTAGCGCATGATGAGTTTGTTTGTGTGCTAGTTATTACGTAATGCCTATTTAGTGTTAATAATGCTAGAACAAACCAATCAATAGCCTTGATCTAGTGGTTGAATTTACGGCCTTCAAAACTTAAAAGCGCAACGGCTGTGGTTCAAATCCCGTTCCGGGCAAGTACTTTTTTTTATCACATATCTGAAGCCGTATATTCATCGATGTTACCTGTACGAAGGCTAAATAAAAATGTGATATTTTACGCATCGATTTCAGCCTTATATACCGACTTTTGTGGTGTTCGTCGATTGGAAACTATTTCACACATTCATGAGTTATTACCAGTTAATATAGGGGATCTGTAGCTTTAAAGTTACCTGCGACATACATGTTCATGAAAACAAATATTTGGAATGAATCAATATATAAATCTTGAAATTTTGTGTTAAGAAATGTTAAATTATATTTTTCAAATAAATATTTTACACACTGGAAACGACATTTTTTTTGATAATTTACTGGGAATGTTTTGGAATATTCTAAAACTGTACAGTTCGTATTATTTATAGTTTTTATACCAGAAAGTTGCTTTGATCGTACCAGGCAGATCCCGTTTTGGTCTGAGAAATTGTTTTTTTAAGTCATAATATGTTTTCTGCGATCATCCAGTGAGAAAGGAAACAAATATTTGGAATGAATCAATATATAAATCTTGAAATTTTGTGTTAAGAAATGTTAAATTATATTTTTCAAATAAATATTTTACACACTGGAAACGACATTTTTTTTGATAATTTACTGGGAATGTTTTGGAATATTCTAAAACTGTACAGTTCGTATTATTTATAGTTTTTATACCAGAAAGTTGCTTTGATCGTACCAGGCAGATCCCGTTTTGGTCTGAGAAATTGTTTTTTTAAGTCATAATATGTTTTCTGCGATCATCCAGTGAGAAAGGATGATGAAGATGTATGCTCTGCAACGCCAGTACATCCCATTTGCCATTTGATGCGTTAACACAATACAGAACCACTTCCTTTGCAAACCTTTGCAAACCACAACAAGAGGGCACCATGGAAGGTATTTAAAGCGCACCATAACCTACTTAGCGACTTCCTTACAGCAAACACATAAAAAGGTAACTGTTTTTCCATATAAAATATAAGAACAACCAAAAGAATATCTTAATCTGCTCTTAATATCTGAAGACATTGAGGTTGAAGAAGAATCAGAAAATGAAGATGATCCCAATAATGAAGAAGGAATCATAGATGACATCTATGACCCTAGTGATTATCCCGACAAACTAACAACACAAATAACAAAATATCACTATTGCTGGATTAAAAATCTGAATAGACTACTTATGACCAAAAAAACACCATGGTAAAACTTACTTCTGCGATCGTTGCCTTCACGGCTATTCTGGAAAAGGACTACTTATGAAACACAAAGAAGACTGTGATGGTTTCAACAAAAAGTCTTGCAGAATAAAAATGCCGAAAGAAGGTAAAAGTACTGTAAAATTTAAAAATCATCAAAATTAGATGCCTGTGCCTTATGCAATATATGCTGATTTGGAGAGTATAATCAAACCGCAATCAATCAAATTTGAAAGGAAATCTGAAATTCAAAATGTACACGAAGCTTGTGGTTTTGGATACAAAGTTGTTAGATATGATGGTAAAGTTGAAAAATCTGTTATTTACAGAGGTGAAGATGCTGTTGAAAAGTTATTAAATCACTTGGAACGTGAGAAGAGCAACATTAATAAAATATTTGCTCACCCAAAACCATTAATCATGACACAACACAATGAGGACGATTACGAAAAAGCAACACAATGTTGGATATGTAATAATAAAATGGGAAAAGGTAAAAACTGTAAAGTAAGAGACCACTGTCATTTTACAGGAGAATACAGAGGTGCAGCACATAAAAACCGGAAACCTGAAACTGAAAACAAAAAAACAAATAAAAAAATCATACCTGTTATATTTCATAACCTGGATGTGATAGTCATTTGATTATGCAAAAAATACATAAAATGAAAGGTAATATAACATGCATCCCAAATAATGCTGAAAAATACATATCATTTAGTGTCGGCCAGCTTAGATATTTAGACAGATTCCAATTTATAGCTTCGTCTCTGGAAAATTGGTTAAAGCAACAGACAAATCTGATTTCAAAATTACCAAAAATCAGTTTGGAGAACAAGCAGATTTATTTTACGAAAAGGTGTTATGGAAAAATTTAAGGAAACGCAATTACCACCCATAGAAGCATTTTACAGTACATTAAGAGGTAAAGGTATTACCCAAGAAGATTACGAATACGCTCAAAAAATATGGAAAGAGTTTAACTGTAAAACTCTTGGAGACTATCATGATTTATATCTAAAAACTGATGTAACTCTGTTAGCAGATGTATTTCAAACTTTCAGAAAAACATGCATGAATGCATATAAACTCGATCCCTTGCATTACTACACAGCACCTGCACTTAAACATACAAAAATAGAATTAGAACATTTTACAGACATTGACAAGCACTTGTTTGTAGAAAAAGGAATGCGAGGTGGCATAAGTATGGTATCAAAAAGATATGCCAAAGCAAACAATCCAAATGTAGCTGATTATAACCCTAACGAGGAAATCAGCCACTTAATGGATCTGGATGCAAATAATCTTTATGGGTGGGGCAATGAGTCAGCCACTTCCATGTTCTGGCTTTGTTTGGAAAACCAAAACCAAAAACAAGAGTGGAAAATTAAAATGTTCTAAACCAAAACCTGGCAAATGACAAATACTCGAAGTTGAATTGGAATATTCTAAAGAGCTCCATGAAGCTCACAATGATTATCCACTTGCACCGGAAAGTAAAAAAAGAATGGTTGTCTAAATACCAGACAGATCTGTTGGAAAATAATAGCATGATAAATACAGAACAACTAGTCCCAAATCTTATGGACAAAGAAAAATATGTGATACATAACAAAACCCTGGAACTGTATTTATCTTTGGGTATGAAAACTAAAGAAAGTACACAGAGTATTAGAATTTAATGAAAAACCATGGATGGAATCATACATAAACCTAAACACAGAACTTAGGAAAAAAGCTAAATCACAATTTGAAAAAGATTTTTACAAACTTATGAACAACTCTGTGTTTGGCAAAACAATGGAAAATCTACGCAAGCGGACTGATATAAAACTAGTCAGAACTGACGGCTCTGAAAATGAAAAATTAAGAAAAATACTAGCCAAACCCAACTTTAACAGGCGTATAAAATTTTCAGATGAATTGTTAGCAATACATGTAAACAAAACGAAATTAACATTAAACAAACCAATCTATGTTGGGATGGCAGTATTGGATTTATCAAAGTACATGATGTATGACTGGTACTATAATACCCTAAAGAAAAAATACGGGGATAAATGTACTTTATTATACACAGACACTGACAGCTTGCTGGTAGAAATTAAAACAAAAGATGTGTACAAAGACATGGCTGAAATGAAAGATGAGTATGACTTGAGTGATTATCCGCAAAACCATCCACTGCACGATGATACAAATAAAAAAGTAATAGGCAAGATGAAAGATGAATGTGCTGGTGTTGCTATGGCTGAGTATGTTGGATTAAGACCCTAGCTATATTCTATTTTGAGAGCGGATGAGCAGATTATTAAGAAAGCAAAGGGAGTAAAAAAAATATGTAATAGATTTTTTTTTATAAACTTTGAAAACTACAAGGATGCTTTGTTTAACAAGAAAATATACACCCATGAAATGAATATGTTACGTTCGATAAAACATCAGATGTACGGAATAACAGTAAACAAAGTTACATTATCACCATTTTACTCAAAAAGATATATACGAGAAGATGGAATTACAACTGATGCACATGGATATTACAAAAATTTATAAATTTGGGTATCATCAGGAACAATAAGAAGTTCTTCTTTGACAAATCCTCTCTGTGGCGCTGGTGCTTTCAAATAATAAACTCTTATACCTTGCGTCACCATATAACTTTTAATCTTGTGAATATCTACACTCCACATTGGATCAATTGCTCTGCGTCTTCCACCTTCTTGTTCCCCGGGTTGATATAAATATCTTACACTTGCATTCATACAGATAGGATTTTCTTTTAATGTTTTTGTTGCAACACGAGGAGGCTTTTTTGTCTCCGCATTTATTGCTTTGACAACTTCTGGTAATCTCTTCACCCACTCTCTATTACGTTTTTGTGAATCTATTTCCTTAGCATACTGATACCCAAACAATCGTTCAGCTAATGTTCTGTTAAATCGTTCCACTATAGCTTGGTCTCTGTGTATTTCTGTTCTGCCCCGTCTGATATTTACTTTATGTTTTGCCATCAACTGCGATACTGCACCCATAAATTCTCTGCCTGGATCCACTTGTAATAATTTTGGATATTTCAAATATCAAACCTGGGCCGAACTATTTTCTTTGGTGCGGGTTGCTGTAATGTTAAGTTTGCTGTGGCTTATATTAGAATATTTCAAGCTCGTTTTAATCATCTATACTCCACTGTAATCCATTTTAATTCTGTTGTAATCCACTTTAATGCTGTATTTAGCATTGTTACAAGCAATTTATTTCATTATAGCTCACTATAGCATGTTTTGGTCTTATAATCCACTGTATTCCACTTTAGTGCTGCTATACTCCCCTTTTGTTCTGTTGTAATCATCTTTAATGCTGTATTTAGCATTGTTACAAGCAATTTATTTCATTATAGCCCATTATAGCCTGTTTTGGTCTTATACTCCACTGCAATCCATTTTAGTTCTCCCACAACCCCAAGACATAGAGGAGATAAAAAAAATCAAAAGGTGTTTAATCAGCCTCAGAGATACAAAAACAGTATAATATTGGTAGGCGGAGATTGCAAAGATTATGGGATGCAAAAACTATAGTAGAAAGGATTACAAAAGAGTCTCCTAAAATACAAGAAATAGAACCATACGTCCCGCAGAGAGAAGTTGTTGTAGAAGATTTTTATGAAAGATTAGGGCAGATAGAGACAAAGATGGATAGACAAACAGAACTAATGCAAAATATACTGGATTCTCTGGATGCTGTGTCAGAGTCAGATACACCGTCTATATTGGAAAAAGAAAATACAGAATCCTATCAACTGGAAGACGTGACCAAGACTATGCAAGAATACACAGATTTTACCAAAACAATTGTATATTGTGCCATTACTGGTTTTGCTGTATGGCAAGTGCTATATAAAACTTGGAAGCATGTAGAGACCAAACCAGAAATACCAGCACCAACAAAAACAAGTATTTTTAAAAATGAACCAGACCCGTTTGATTTATTTTAAGGAGCTGTGTGCAACAGATTTTTGAAGTTATTCATTGGGAATTTTAGAATAAGCTATTATAAACTTGAACTGCAGAAGGAGATCATGCAGAGCAGACATTTCATGATGAAGCATTATTATTATATAACTGGTAATATAAATTGATTTCATAAAAAAAAATTAAAAACTATAATTACTTTGGATGAGTTGGATAAATATTATAGTTTGAAACAGGACATCAAACAAAAGAAACTTAAAATGAGTGAAGTTCAAAAAAAAGAACTAGTGGAGCAGGGAAGAAAGGAAGCAATGGCAACCTTACAAAAAAGTCTAAAAAGTGTGTGATTTATTGTTTTAGTAGTGTGTTTGGGTATGATTCACCACCTTTGTATTCAAGGTCGGAAAAGTGTTGATTTGACTAAAATTTTGATAACAATCGATAAATTTGTCTATTTTTGTAATTTTGTTCAAAACATTTAAACTTGCAATCTTCACTACCCCTATTTTTAAAAAAGTTTTAATAAATCAAGTAAATCACCATAAAATGGTGAATTAGGTGTAATCTCAACTTTTATTAAAAAATCTCAGAATATAACTCTTACCCAGCTTATTTCAGCACCTTGTGGTAGAGTTTATATATATATGTAAATTTGGCGTTTCTGGCTCAAACTCGAGCAAAGCGAGAGCTTGAGCCAGAACGCCCAATTTACATATATATGTAATAGACAAAGGGAAGTTGTGTTTTAGTGTAAAGGGAAATAACTGAAAAACGTCATACTTACGAAACGACTATTTAAATATCGCACATCGCTGAAAAGTTGGAAGCCGTAGCAATAAATAATCCCATGTTGTAGTTGAAGCAACTCAAGAAAGTTTTTGCTGCACAAATACGGACATTTCCAGGAAACTGGCCGTCCGTTCTTCTAAACCATTGGCTACTCAACTTGTCGGTACCAACTCAGCTGGCAAATTTTTAAACGCTACTTTTAGATATATCTTAGTGAAAAAGAAACAGCCAGGATAGTTTTTCTGAAGCGGTAGCTTAACACATTATTTTTAGGCAAAAACATGCAAATTTGAACAAAAATCGCTAAAAACTGGAATAATTTTTAAAATATGTTTATAATTGCAGTAGGGCGCTGAAGCTGCTGAAAGTTATTTGTTACATTCATATAAATAAAAAATAATGTTGGAAATCAACACATTACATACAGCTTGCCATTTTGGGGGAAATCAGTAAAAAAAAGCATACAAATCGCTGATTTTAGGAATAATTATTTTAAAAATATTGACACTTCCAATTAAACAAAATAGAAGTATTTAATGTGTTTTCATTCATCTAAAGATATCCTGAGATATGGGTAAAATTCTAAAGGATCAGAGATTTGGAAAAACAGGGATATTTTGGGTCAAAAGTTGCAAAATGGAACCAAAATCACTAAAAACGGGATTGTTTTTAAAAAAATAATTCTCTTTAGAGAATTAGTCCTTAAAGCTACAGACCCTCTATTTAAATCGATTTCTTCTTTGTAGGCGTGTCTTTATTTGTAACTTCATGTTGACCAGCTCATGTCGAAATCGGGTATTTAAGCGAGCAAATATAACGTAGGACATCATTTATTGTATAGACATCGACCAGTGCACATCGTACCTGAACACAGGTAACATTATGATTTACAGAAGAAAAAAGATTTGCCTCTTTCGGGACTCGAACATACAACCTTCTGAGTTCAAGTCAGGTGCTCTATCACTGAGCTATAACGCTGCTTGAGAAAATGGTATACAAACTACAATCTATTATGAGGCAAAATAACTTAACATATATTTGAACGCAAATCAAGATGAATCCATAAATATATAGACCATATTGTCGGACGTGTAAATTAGCATTGCCTGGTGTAATACTATATGTTATCAATATGAAACCAATATTCCGCCTCAAAACAACCATATATCGACTTGTTATTTAGCGCATGATGAGTTTGTTTGTGTGCTAGTTATTACGTAATGCCTAATTAGTGTTAATAATGCTAGAACAAACCAATCAATAGCCTTGATCTAGTGGTTGAATTTACGGCCTTCAAAACTTAAAAGCGCAACGGCTGTGGTTCAAATCCCGTTCCGGGCAAGTACTTTTTTTTATCACATATCTGAAGCCGTATATTCATCGATGTTACCTGTACGAAGGCTAAATATAAATGTGATATTTTACGCATCGATTTCAGCCTTATATACCGACTTTTGGGGTGTTCGTCGATTTGAAACTATTTCACACATTCATGAGTTATTACCAGTTAATATAGGGGATCTGTAGCTTTAAAGTTACCTGCGACATACATGTTCATGAAAACAAATATTTGGAATGAATCAATATATAAATCTTGAAATTTTGTGTTAAGAAATGTCAAATAAATATTTTACACACTGGAAACGACATTTTTTTTGATAATTTACTGGGAATGTTTTGGAATATTCTAAAACTGTACAGTTCGTATTATTTATAGTTTTTATACCAGAAAGTTGCTTTGATCGTACCAGGCAGATCCCGTTTTGGTCTGAGAAATTGTTTTTTTAAGTCATAATATGTTTTCTGCGATCATCCAGTGAGAAAGGATGATGAAGATGTATGCTCTGCAACGCCAGTACATCCCATTTGCCATTTGATGCGTTAACACAATACAGAACCACTTCCTTTGCAAACCTTTGCAAACCACAACAAGAGGGCACCATGGAAGGTATTTAAAGCGCACCATAACCTACTTAGCGACTTCCTTACAGCAAACACATAAAAAGGTAACTGTTTTTCCATATAAAATATAAGAACAACCAAAAGAATATCTTAATCTGCTCTTAATATCTGAAGACATTGAGGTTGAAGAAGAATCAGAAAATGAAGATGATCCCAATAATGAAGAAGGAATCATAGATGACATCTATGACCCTAGTGATTATCCCGACAAACTAACAACACAAATAACAAAATATCACTATTGCTGGATTAAAAATCTGAATAGACTACTTATGACCAAAAAAACACCATGGTAAAACTTACTTCTGCGATCGTTGCCTTCACGGCTATTCTGGAAAAGGACTACTTATGAAACACAAAGAAGACTGTGATGGTTTCAACAAAAAGTCTTGCAGAATAAAAATGCCTAAAGAAGGTAAAAGTACTGTAAAATTTAAAAATCATCAAAATTAGATGCCTGTGCCTTATGCAATATATGCTGATTTGGAGAGTATAATCAAACCGCAATCAATCAAATTTGGAAGGAAATCTGAAATTCAAAATGTACACGAAGCTTGTGGTTTTGGATACAAAGTTGTTAGATATGATGGTAAAGTTGAAAAATCTGTTATTTACAGAGGTGAAGATGCTGTTGAAAAGTTATTAAATCACTTGGAACGTGAGAAGAGCAACATTAATAAAATATTTGCTCACCCAAAACCATTAATCATGCATGACACAACACAATGAGGACGATTACGAAAAAGCAACACAATGTTGGATATGTAATAATAAAATGGGAAAAGGTAAAAACTGTAAAGTAAGAGACCACTGTCATTTTACAGGAGAATACAGAGGTGCAGCACATAAAAACCGGAAACCTGAAACTGAAAACAAAAAACCAAATAAAAAAATCATACCTGTTATATTTCATAACCTGGATGTGATAGTCATTTGATTATGCAAAAAATACATAAAATGAAAGGTAATATAACATGCATCCCAAATAATGCTGAAAAATACATATCATTTAGTGTCGGCCAGCTTAGATATTTAGACAGATTCCAATTTATAGCTTCGTCTCTGGAAAATTGGTTAAAGCAACAGACAAATCTGATTTCAAAATTACCAAAAATCAGTTTGGAGAACAAGCAGATTTATTTTACGAAAAGGTGTTATGGAAAAATTTAAGGAAACGCAATTACCACCCATAGAAGCATTTTACAGTACATTAAGAGGTAAAGGTATTACCCAAGAAGATTACGAATACGCTCAAAAAATATGGAAAGAGTTTAACTGTAAAACTCTTGGAGACTATCATGATTTATATCTAAAAACTGATGTAACTCTGTTAGCAGATGTATTTCAAACTTTCAGAAAAACATGCATGAATGCATATAAACTCGATCCCTTGCATTACTACACAGCACCTGGATTATCTTGGGATGCTGCACTTAAACATACAAAAATAGAATTAGAACATTTTACAGACATTGACAAGCACTTGTTTGTAGAAAAAGGAATGCGAGGTGGCATAAGTATGGTATCAAAAAGATATGCCAAAGCAAACAATCCAAATGTAGCTGATTATAACCCTAACGAGGAAATCAGCCACTTAATGGATCTGGATGCAAATAATCTTTATGGGTGGGGCAATGAGTCAGCCACTTCCATGTTCTGGCTTTGTTTGGAAAACCAAAACCAAAAACAAGAGTGGAAAATTAAAATGTTCTAAACCAAAACCTGGCAAATGACAAATACTCGAAGTTGAATTGGAATATTCTAAAGAGCTCCATGAAGCTCACAATGATTATCCACTTGCACCGGAAAGTAAAAAAAGAATGGTTGTCTAAATACCAGACAGATCTGTTGGAAAAT
The DNA here is from genome assembly GCA_037043455.1 of Cyrtodaria siliqua. NCBI lineage: Eukaryota > Metazoa > Mollusca > Bivalvia > Adapedonta > Hiatellidae > Cyrtodaria > Cyrtodaria siliqua. The sequence continues at coordinate 28,850 of JAWPHD010014365.1, forward strand.
AATAGCATGATAAATACAGAACAACTAGTCCCAAATCTTATGGACAAAGAAAAATATGTGATACATAACAAAACCCTGGAACTGTATTTATCTTTGGGTATGAAAACTAAAGAAAGTACACAGAGTATTAGAATTTAATGAAAAACCATGGATGGAATCATACATAAACCTAAACACAGAACTTAGGAAAAAAGCTAAATCACAATTTGAAAAAGATTTTTACAAACTTATGAACAACTCTGTGTTTGGCAAAACAATGGAAAATCTACGCAAGCGGACTGATATAAAACTAGTCAGAACTGACGGCTCTGAAAATGAAAAATTAAGAAAAATACTAGCCAAACCCAACTTTAACAGGCGTATAAAATTTTCAGATGAATTGTTAGCAATACATGTAAACAAAACGAAATTAACATTAAACAAACCAATCTATGTTGGGATGGCAGTATTGGATTTATCAAAGTACATGATGTATGACTGGTACTATAATACCCTAAAGAAAAAATACGGGGATAAATGTACTTTATTATACACAGACACTGACAGCTTGCTGGTAGAAATTAAAACAAAAGATGTGTACAAAGACATGGCTGAAATGAAAGATGAGTATGACTTGAGTGATTATCCGCAAAACCATCCACTGCACGATGATACAAATAAAAAAGTAATAGGCAAGATGAAAGATGAATGTGCTGGTGTTGCTATGGCTGAGTATGTTGGATTAAGACCCTAGCTATATTCTATTTTGAGAGCGGATGAGCAGATTATTAAGAAAGCAAAGGGAGTAAAAAAAATATGTAATAGATTTTTTTTTATAAACTTTGAAAACTACAAGGATGCTTTGTTTAACAAGAAAATATACACCCATGAAATGAATATGTTACGTTCGATAAAACATCAGATGTACGGAATAACAGTAAACAAAGTTACATTATCACCATTTTACTCAAAAAGATATATACGAGAAGATGGAATTACAACTGATGCACATGGATATTACAAAAATTTATAAATTTGGGTATCATCAGGAACAATAAGAAGTTCTTCTTTGACAAATCCTCTCTGTGGCGCTGGTGCTTTCAAATAATAAACTCTTATACCTTGCGTCACCATATAACTTTTAATCTTGTGAATATCTACACTCCACATTGGATCAATTGCTCTGCGTCTTCCACCTTCTTGTTCCCCGGGTTGATATAAATATCTTACACTTGCATTCATACAGATAGGATTTTCTTTTAATGTTTTTGTTGCAACACGAGGAGGCTTTTTTGTCTCCGCATTTATTGCTTTGACAACTTCTGGTAATCTCTTCACCCACTCTCTATTACGTTTTTGTGAATCTATTTCCTTAGCATACTGATACCCAAACAATCGTTCAGCTAATGTTCTGTTAAATCGTTCCACTATAGCTTGGTCTCTGTGTATTTCTGTTCTGCCCCGTCTGATATTTACTTTATGTTTTGCCATCAACTGCGATACTGCACCCATAAATTCTCTGCCTGGATCCACTTGTAATAATTTTGGATATTTCAAATATCAAACCTGGGCCTAACTATTTTCTTTGGTGCGGGTTGCTGTAATGTTAAGTTTGCTGTGGCTTATATTAGAATATTTCAAGCTCGTTTTAATCATCTATACTCCACTGTAATCCATTTTAATTCTGTTGTAATCCACTTTAATGCTGTATTTAGCATTGTTACAAGCAATTTATTTCATTATAGCTCACTATAGCATGTTTTGGTCTTATAATCCACTGTATTCCACTTTAGTGCTGCTATACTCCCCTTTTGTTCTGTTGTAATCATCTTTAATGCTGTATTTAGCATTGTTACAAGCAATTTATTTCATTATAGCCCATATTATAGCCTGTTTTGGTCTTATACTCCACTGCAATCCATTTTAGTTCTCCCACAACCCCAAGACATAGAGGAGATAAAAAAAATCAAAAGGTGTTTAATCAGCCTCAGAGATACAAAAACAGTATAATATTGGTAGGCGGAGATTGCAAAGATTATGGGATGCAAAAACTATAGTAGAAAGGATTACAAAAGAGTCTCCTAAAATACAAGAAATAGAACCATACGTCCCGCAGAGAGAAGTTGTTGTAGAAGATTTTTATGAAAGATTAGGGCAGATAGAGACAAAGATGGATAGACAAACAGAACTAATGCAAAATATACTGGATTCTCTGGATGCTGTGTCAGAGTCAGATACACAGTCTATATTGGAAAAAGAAAATACAGAATCCTATCAACTGGAAGACGTGACCAAGACTATGCAAGAATACACAGATTTTACCAAAACAATTGTATATTGTGCCATTACTGGTTTTGCTGTATGGCAAGTGCTATATAAAACTTGGAAGCATGTAGAGACCAAACCAGAAATACCAGCACCAACAAAAACAAGTATTTTTAAAAATGAACCAGACCCGTTTGATTTATTTTAAGGAGCTGTGTGCAACAGATTTTTGAAGTTATTCATTGGGAATTTTAGAATAAGCTATTATAAACTTGAACTGCAGAAGGAGATCATGCAGAGCAGACATTTCATGATGAAGCATTATTATTATATAACTGGTAATATAAATTGATTTCATAAAAAAAAATTAAAAAACTATAATTACTTTGGATGAGTTGGATAAATATTATAGTTTGAAACAGGACATCAAACAAAAGAAACTTAAAATGAGTGAAGTTCAAAAAAAAGAACTAGTGGAGCAGGGAAGAAAGGAAGCAATGGCAACCTTACAAAAAAGTCTAAAAAGTGTGTGATTTATTGTTTTAGTAGTGTGTTTGGGTATGATTCACCACCTTTGTATTCAAGGTCGGAAAAGTGTTGATTTGACTAAAATTTTGATAACAATCGATAAATTTGTCTATTTTTGTAATTTTGTTCAAAACATTTAAACTTGCAATCTTCACTACCCCTATTTTTAAAAAAGTTTTAATAAATCAAGTAAATCACCATAAAATGGTGAATTAGGTGTAATCTCAACTTTTATTAAAAAATCTCAGAATATAACTCTTACCCAGCTTATTTCAGCACCTTGTGGTAGAGTTTATATATATATGTAAATTTGGCGTTTCTGGCTCAAACTCGAGCAAAGCGAGAGCTTGAGCCAGAACGCCCAATTTACATATATATGTAATAGACAAAGGGAAGTTGTGTTTTAGTGTAAAGGGAAATAACTGAAAAACGTCATACTTACGAAACGACTATTTAAATATCGCACATCGCTGAAAAGTTGGAAGCCGTAGCAATAAATAATCCCATGTTGTAGTTGAAGCAACTCAAGAAAGTTTTTGCTGCACAAATACGGACATTTCCAGGAAACTGGCCGTCCGTTCTTCTAAACCATTGGCTACTCAACTTGTCGGTACCAACTCAGCTGGCAAATTTTTAAACGCTACTTTTAGATATATCTTAGTGAAAAAGAAACAGCCAGGATAGTTTTTCTGAAGCGGTAGCTTAACACATTATTTTTAGGCAAAAACATGCAAATTTGAACAAAAATCGCTAAAAACTGGAATAATTTTTAAAATATGTTTATAATTGCAGTAGGGCGCTGAAGCTGCTGAAAGTTATTTGTTACATTCATATAAATAAAAAATAATGTTTGAAATCAACACATTACATACAGCTTGCCATTTTGGGGGAAATCAGTAAAAAAAAGCATACAAATCGCTGATTTTAGGAATAATTATTTTAAAAATATTGACACTTCCAATTAAACAAAATAGAAGTATTTAATGTGTTTTCATTCATCTAAAGATATCCTGAGATATGGGTAAAATTCTAAAGGATCAGAGATTTGGAAAAACAGGGATATTTTGGGTCAAAAGTTGCAAAATGGAACCAAAATCACTAAAAACGGGATTGTTTTTAAAAAAATAATTCTCTTTAGAGAATTAGTCCTTAAAGCTACAGACCCTCTATATAAATCGATTTCTTCTTTGTAGGCGTGTCTTTATTTGTAACTTCATGTTGACCAGCTCATGTCGAAATCGGGTATTTAAGCGAGCAAATATAACGTAGGACATCATTTATTGTATAGACATCGACCAGTGCACATCGTACCTGAACACAGGTAACATTATGATTTACAGAAGAAAAAAGATTTGCCTCTTTCGGGACTCGAACATACAACCTTCTGAGTTCAAGTCAGGTGCTCTATCACTGAGCTATAACGCTGCTTGAGAAAATGGTATACAAACTACAATCTATTATGAGGCAAAATAACTTAACATATATTTGAACGCAAATCAAGATGAATCCATAAATATATAGACCATATTGTCGGACGTGTAAATTAGCATTGCCTGGTGTAATACTATATGTTATCAATATGAAACCAATATTCCGCCTCAAAACAACCATATATCGACTTGTTATTTAGCGCATGATGAGTTTGTTTGTGTGCTAGTTATTACGTAATGCCTATTTAGTGTTAATAATGCTAGAACAAACCAATCAATAGCCTTGATCTAGTGGTTGAATTTACGGCCTTCAAAACTTAAAAGCGCAACGGCTGTGGTTCAAATCCCGTTCCGGGCAAGTACTTTTTTTTATCACATATCTGAAGCCGTATATTCATCGATGTTACCTGTACGAAGGCTAAATAAAAATGTGATATTTTACGCATCGATTTCAGCCTTATATACCGACTTTTGGGGTGTTCGTCGATTTGAAACTATTTCACACATTCATGAGTTATTACCAGTTAATATAGGGGATCTGTAGCTTTAAAGTTACCTGCGACATACATGTTCATGAAAACAAATATTTGGAATGAATCAATATATAAATCTTGAAATTTTGTGTTAAGAAATGTTAAATTATATTTTTCAAATAAATATTTTACACACTGGAAACGACATTTTTTTTGATAATTTACTGGGAATGTTTTGGAATATTCTAAAACTGTACAGTTCGTATTATTTATAGTTTTTATACCAGAAAGTTGCTTTGATCGTACCAGGCAGATCCCGTTTTGGTCTGAGAAATTGTTTTTTTAAGTCATAATATGTTTTCTGCGATCATCCAGTGAGAAAGGAAACAAATATTTGGAATGAATCAATATATAAATCTTGAAATTTTGTGTTAAGAAATGTTAAATTATATTTTTCAAATAAATATTTTACACACTGGAAACGACATTTTTTTTGATAATTTACTGGGAATGTTTTGGAATATTCTAAAACTGTACAGTTCGTATTATTTATAGTTTTTATACCAGAAAGTTGCTTTGATCGTACCAGGCAGATCCCGTTTTGGTCTGAGAAATTGTTTTTTTAAGTCATAATATGTTTTCTGCGATCATCCAGTGAGAAAGGATGATGAAGATGTATGCTCTGCAACGCCAGTACATCCCATTTGCTATTTGATGCGTTAACATAATGCAGAACCACTTCCTTTGCAAACCTTTGCAAACCACAACAAGAGGGCACCATGGAAGGTATTTAAAGCGCACCATAACCTACTTAGCGACTTCCTTACAGCAAACACATAAAAAGGTAACTGTTTTTCCATATAAAATAAAAGAACAACCAAAAGAATATCTTAATCTGCTCTTAATATCTGAAGACATTGAGGTTGAAGAAGAATCAGAAAATGAAGATGATCCCAATAATGAAGAAGGAATCATAGATGACATCTATGACCCTAGTGATTATCCCGACAAACTAACAACACAAATAACAAAATATCACTATTGCTGGATTAAAAATCTGAATAGACTACTTATGACCAAAAAAACACCATGGTAAAACTTACTTCTGCGATCGTTGCCTTCACGGCTATTCTGGAAAAGGACTACTTATGAAACACAAAGAAGACTGTGATGGTTTCAACAAAAAGTCTTGCAGAATAAAAATGCCGAAAGAAGGTAAAAGTACTGTAAAATTTAAAAATCATCAAAATTAGATGCCTGTGCCTTATGCAATATATGCTGATTTGGAGAGTATAATCAAACCGCAATCAATCAAATTTGGAAGGAGATCTGAAATTCAAAATGTACACGAAGCTTGTGGTTTTGGATACAAAGTTGTTAGATATGATGGTAAAGTTGAAAAATCTGTTATTTACAGAGGTGAAGATGCTGTTGAAAAGTTATTAAATCACTTGGAACGTGAGAAGAGCAACATTAATAAAATATTTGCTCACCCAAAACCATTAATCATGACACAACACAATGAGGACGATTACGAAAAAGCAACACAATGTTGGATATGTAATAATAAAATGGGAAAAGGTAAAAACTGTAAAGTAAGAGACCACTGTCATTTTACAGGAGAATACAGAGGTGCAGCACATAAAAACCGGAAACCTGAAACTGAAAACAAAAAAACAAATAAAAAAATCATACCTGTTATATTTCATAACCTCAAAGGATGTGATAGTCATTTGATTATGCAAAAAATACATAAAATGAAAGGTAATATAACATGCATCCCAAATAATGCTGAAAAATACATATCATTTAGTGTCGGCCAGCTTAGATATTTAGACAGATTCCAATTTATAGCTTCGTCTCTGGAAAATTGGTTAAAGCAACAGACAAATCTGATTTCAAAATTACCAAAAATCAGTTTGGAGAACAAGCAGATTTATTTTACGAAAAGGTGTTATGGAAAAATGTAAGGAAACGCAATTACCACCCATAGAAGCATTTTACAGTACATTAAGAGGTAAAGGTATTACCCAAGAAGATTACGAATACGCTCAAAAAATATGGAAAGAGTTTAACTGTAAAACTCTTGGAGACTATCATGATTTATATCTAAAAACTGATGTAACTCTGTTAGCAGATGTATTTCAAACTTTCAGAAAAACATGCATGAATGCATATAAACTCGATCCCTTGCATTACTACACAGCACCTGGATTATCTTGGGATGCTGCACTTAAACATACAAAAATAGAATTAGAACATTTTACAGACATTGACAAGCACTTGTTTGTAGAAAAAGGAATGCGAGGTGGCATAAGTATGGTATCAAAAAGATATGCCAAAGCAAACAATCCAAATGTAGCTGATTATAACCCTAACGAGGAAATCAGCCACTTAATGGATCTGGATGCAAATAATCTTTATGGGTGGGCAATGAGTCAGCCACTTCCATGTTCTGGCTTTGTTTGGAAAACCAAAACCAAAAACAAGAGTGGAAAATTAAAATGTTCTAAACCAAAACCTGGCAAATGACAAATACTCGAAGTTGAATCAAAAAGAGCTCCATGAAGCTCACAATGATTATCCACTTGCACCGGAAAGTAAAAAAAGAATGGTTGTCTAAATACCAGACAGATCTGTTGGAAAATAATAGCATGATAAATACAGAACAACTAGTCCCAAATCTTATGGAAAAAGAAAAATATGTGATACATCACAAAACCCTGGAACTGTATTTATCTTTGGGTATGAAAACTAAAGAAAGTACACAGAGTATTAGAATTTAATGAAAAACCATGGATGGAATCATACATAAACCTAAACACAGAACTTAGGAAAAAAGCTAAATCACAATTTGAAAAAGATTTTTACAAACTTATGAACAATTCTGTGTTTGGCAAAACAATGGAAAATCTACGCAAGCGGACTGATATAAAACTAGTCAGAACTGACGGCTCTGAAAATGAAAAATTAAGAAAAATACTAGCCAAACCCAACTTTAACAGGCGTATAAAATTTTCAGATGAATTGTTAGCAATACATGTAAACAAAACGAAATTAACATTAAACAAACCAATCTATGTTGGGATGGCAGTATTGGATTTATCAAAGTACATGATGTATGACTGGTACTATAATACCCTAAAGAAAAAATACGGGGATAAATGTACTTTATTATACACAGACACTGACAGCTTGCTGGTAGAAATTAAAACAAAAGATGTGTACAAAGACATGGCTGAAATGAAAGATGAGTATGACTTGAGTGATTATCCGCAAAACCATCCACTGCACGATGATACAAATAAAAAAGTAATAGGCAAGATGAAAGATGAATGTGCTGGTGTTGCTATGGCTGAGTATGTTGGATTAAGACCCTAGCTATATTCTATTTTGAGAGCGGATGAGCAGATTATTAAGAAAGCAAAGGGAGTAAAAAAAATATGTAATAGATTTTTTTTTATAAACTTTGAAAACTATAAGGATGCTTTGTTTAACAAGAAAATATACACCCATGAAATGAATATGTTACGTTCGATAAAACATCAGATGTACGGAATAACAGTAAACAAAGTTACATTATCACCATTTTACTCAAAAAGATATATACGAGAAGATGGAATTACAACTGATGCACATGGATATTACAAAAATTTATAAATTTGGGTATCATCCGGAACAATAAGAAGTTCTTCTTTGACAAATCCTCTCTGTGGCGCTGGTGCTTTCAAATAATAAACTCTTATACCTTGCGTCACCATATAACTTTTAATCTTGTGAATATCTACACTCCACATTGGATCAATTGCTCTGCGTCTTCCACCTTCTTGTTCCCCGGGTTGATATAAATATCTTACACTTGCATTCATACAGATAGGATTTTCTTTTAATGTTTTTGTTGCAACACGAGGAGGCTTTTTTGTCTCCGCATTTATTGCTTTGACAACTTCTGGTAATCTCTTCACCCACTCTCTATTACGTTTTTGTGAATCTATTTCCTTAGCATACTGATACCCAAACAATCGTTCAGCTAATGTTCTGTTAAATCGTTCCACTATAGCTTGGTCTCTGTGTATTTCTGTTCTGCCCCGTCTGATATTTACTTTATGTTTTGCCATCAACTGCGATACTGCACCCATAAATTCTCTGCCTGGATCCACTTGTAATAATTTTGGATATTTCAAATATCAAACCTGGGCCTAACTATTTTCTTTGGTGCGGGTTGCTGTAATGTTAAGTTTGCTGTGGCTTATATTAGAATATATCAAGCTCGTTTTAATCATCTATACTCCACTGTAATCCATTTTAATTCTGTTGTAATCCACTTTAATGCTGTATTTAGCATTGTTACAAGCAATTTATTTCATTATAGCTCACTATAGCATGTTTTGGTCTTATACTCCACTGTAATCCACTTTAGTGCTGCTATACTCCCCTTTTGTTCTGTTGTAATCATCTTTAATGCTGTATTTAGCATTGTTACAAGCAATTTATTTCATTATAGCCCATTATAGCCTGTTTTGGTCTTATACTCCACTGCAATCCATTTTAGTTCTCCCACAACCCCAAGACATAGAGGAGATAAAAAAAATCAAAAGGTGTTTAATCAGCCTCAGAGATACAAAAACAGTATAATATTGGTAGGCGGAGATTGCAAAGATTATGGGATGCAAAAACTATAGTAGAAAGGATTACAAAAGAGTCTCCTAAAATACAAGAAATAGAACCATACGTCCCGCAGAGAGAAGTTGTTGTAGAAGATTTTTATGAAAGATTAGGGCAGATAGAGACAAAGATGGATAGACAAACAGAACTAATGCAAAATATACTGGATTCTCTGGATGCTGTGTCAGAGTCAGATACACAGTCTATATTGGAAAAAGAAAATACAGAATCCTATCAACTGGAAGACGTAACCAAGACTATGCAAGAATACACAGATTTTACCAAAACAATTGTATATTGTGCCATTACTGGTTTTGCTGTATGGCAAGTGCTATATAAAACTTGGAAGCATGTAGAGACCAAACCAGAAATACCAGCACCAACAAAAACAAGTATTTTTAAAAATGAACCAGACCCGTTTGATTTATTTTAAGGAGCTGTGTGCAACAGATTTTTGAAGTTATTCATTGGGAATTTTAGAATAAGCTATTATAAACTTGAACTGCAGAAGGAGATCATGCAGAGCAGACATTTCATGATGAAGCATTATTATTATATAACTGGTAAACAGTTGGCGGAACCGCAGCCTAAGTTGAGTGATATCAACAGAATAGAGAAATTACGTTTATTGTGGTGGGCATGGCTGCAACTGGATTTGTGGCATATAAATTGATTTCATAAAAAAAAATTAAAAAACTATAATTACTTTGGATGAGTTGGATAAATATTATAGTTTGAAACAGGACATCAAACAAAAGAAACTTAAAATGAGTGAAGTTCAAAAAAAAGAACTAGTGGAGCAGGGAAGAAAGGAAGCAATGGCAACCTTACAAAAAAGTCTAAAAAGTGTGTGATTTATTGTTTTAGTAGTGTGTTTGGGTATGATTCACCACCTTTGTATTCAAGGTCGGAAAAGTGTTGATTTGACTAAAATTTTGATAACAATCGATAAATTTGTCTATTTTTGTAATTTTGTTCAAAACATTTAAACTTGCAATCTTCACTACCCCTATTTTTAAAAAAGTTTTAATAAATCAAGTAAATCACCATAAAATGGTGAATTAGGTGTAATCTCAACTTTTATTAAAAAATCTCAGAATATAACTCTTACCCAGCTTATTTCAGCACCTTGTGGTAGAGTTTATATATATATGTAAATTTGACGTTTCTGGCTCAAACTCGAGCAAAGCGAGAGCTTGAGCCAGAACGCCCAATATACATATATATGTAATAGACAAAGGGAAGTTGTGTTTTAGTGTAAAGGGAAATAACTGAAAAACGTCATACTTACGAAACGACTATTTAAATATCGCACATCGCTGAAAAGTTGGAAGCCGTAGCAATAAATACTCCCATGTTGTAGTTGAAGCAACTCAAGAAAGTTTTTGCTGCACAAATACGGACATTTCCAGGAAACTGGCCGTCCGTTCTTCTAAACCATTGGCTACTCAACTTGTCGGTACCAACTCAGCTGGCAAATTTTTAAACGCTACTACCTTTTAGATATATCTTAGTGAAAAAGAAACAGCCAGGATAGTTTTTCTGAAGCGGTAGCTTAACAAATTATTTTTAGGCAAAAACATGCAAATTTGAACAAAAATCGCTAAAAACTGGAATAATTTTTAAAATATGTTTATAATTGCAGTAGGGCGCTGAAGCTGCTGAAAGTTATTTGTTACATTCATATAAATAAAAAATAATGTTTGAAATCAACACATTACATACAGCTTGCCATTTTGGGGGAAATCAGTAAAAAAAAGCATACAAATCGCTGATTTTAGGAATAATTATTTTAAAAATATTGACACTTCCAATTAAACAAAATAGAAGTATTTAATGTGTTTTCATTCATCTAAAGATATCCTGAGATATGGGTAAAATTCTAAAGGATCAGAGATTTGGAAAAACAGGGATATTTTGGGTCAAAAGTTGCAAAATGGAACCAAAATCACTAAAAACGGGATTGTTTTTAAAAAAATAATTCTCTTTAGAGAATTAGTCCTTAAAGCTACTGACCCTCTATATAAATCGATTTCTTCTTTGTAGGCGTGTCTTTATTTGTAACTTCATGTTGACCAGCTCATGTCGAAATCGGGTATTTAAGCGAGCAAATATAACGTAGGACATCATTTATTGTATAGACATCGACCAGTGCACATCGTACCTGAACACAGGTAACATTATGATTTACAGAAGAAAAAAGATTTGCCTCTTTCGGGACTCGAACATACAACCTTCTGAGTTCAAGTCAGGTGCTCTATCACTGAGCTATAACGCTGCTTGAGAAAATGGTATACAAACTACAATCTATTATGAGGCAAAATAACTTAACATATATTTGAACGCAAATCAAGATGAATCCATAAATATATAGACCATATTGTCGGACGTGTAAATTAGCATTGCCTGGTGTAATACTATATGTTATCAATATGAAACCAATATTCCGCCTCAAAACAACCATATATCGACTTGTTATTTAGCGCATGATGAGTTTGTTTGTGTGCTAGTTATTACGTAATGCCTATTTAGTGTTAATAATGCTAGAACAAACCAATCAATAGCCTTGATCTAGTGGTTGAATTTACGGCCTTCAAAACTTAAAAGCGCAACGGCTGTGGTTCAAATCCCGTTCCGGGCAAGTACTTTTTTTTATCACATATCTGAAGCCGTATATTCATCGATGTTACCTGTACGAAGGCTAAATAAAAATGTGATATTTTACGCATCGATTTCAGCCTTATATACCGACTTTTGGGGTGTTCGTCGATTTGAAACTATTTCACACATTCATGAGTTATTACCAGTTAATATAGGGGATCTGTAGCTTTAAAGTTACCTGCGACATACATGTTCATGAAAACAAATATTTGGAATGAATCAATATATAAATCTTGAAATTTTGTGTTAAGAAATGTTAAATTATATTTTTCAAATAAATATTTTACACACTGGAAACGACATTTTTTTTGATAATTTACTGGGAATGTTTTGGAATATTCTAAAACTGTACAGTTCGTATTATTTATAGTTTTTATACCAGAAAGTTGCTTTGATCGTACCAGGCAGATCCCGTTTTGGACTGAGAAATTGTTTTTTTAAGTCATAATATGTTTTCTGCGATCATCCAGTGAGAAAGGATGATGAAGATGTATGCTCTGCAACGCCAGTACATCCCATTTGCCATTTGATGCGTTAACATAATGCAGAACCACTTCCTTTGCAAACCTTTGCAAACCACAACAAGAGGGCACCATGGAAGGTATTTAAAGCGCACCATAACCTACTTAGCGACTTCCTTACAGCAAACACATAAAAAGGTAACTGTTTTTCCATATAAAATAAAAGAACAACCAAAAGAATATCTTAATCTGCTCTTAATATCTGAAGACATTGAGGTTGAAGAAGAATCAGAAAATGAAGATGATCCCAATAATGAAGAAGGAATCATAGATGACATCTATGACCCTAGTGATTATCCCGACAAACTAACAACACAAATAACAAAATATCACTATTGCTGGATTAAAAATCTGAATAGACTACTTATGACCAAAAAAACACCATGGTAAAACTTACTTCTGCGATCGTTGCCTTCACGGCTATTCTGGAAAAGGACTACTTATGAAACACAAAGAAGACTGTGATGGTTTCAACAAAAAGTCTTGCAGAATAAAAATGCCGAAAGAAGGTAAAAGTACTGTAAAATTTAAAAATCATCAAAATTAGATGCCTTTGCCTTATGCAATATATGCTGATTTGGAGAGTATAATCAAACCGCAATCAATCAAATTTGGAAGGAAATCTGAAATTCAAAATGTACACGAAGCTTGTGGTTTTGGATACAAAGTTGTTAGATATGATGGTAAAGTTGAAAAATCTGTTATTTACAGAGGTGAAGATGCTGTTGAAAAGTTATTAAATCACTTGGAACGTGAGAAGAGCAACATTAATAAAATATTTGCTCACCCAAAACCATTAATCATGACACAACACAATGAGGAAGATTACGAAAAAGCAACACAATGTTGGATATGTAATAATAAAATGGGAAAAGGTAAAAACTGTAAAGTAAGAGACCACTGTCATTTTACAGGAGAATACAGAGGTGCAGCACATAAAAACTGTAACCTGAAACTGAAAATAAAACCAAATAAAAAAATCATACCTGTTATATTTCATAACCTCAAAGGATGTGATAGTCATTTGATTATGCAAAAAATACATAAAATGAAAGGTAATATAACATGCATCCCAAATAATGCTGAAAAATACATATCATTTAGTGTCGGCCAGCTTAGATATTTAGACAGATTCCAATTTATAGCTTCGTCTCTGGAAAATTGGTTAAAGCAACAGACAAATCTGATTTCAAAATTACCAAAAATCAGTTTGGAGAACAAGCAGATTTATTTTACGAAAAGGTGTTATGGAAAAATTGAAGGAAACGCAATTACCACCCATAGAAGCATTTTACAGTACATTAAGAGGTAAAGGTATTACCCAAGAAGACTACGAATACGCTCAAAAAATATGGAGAGAGTTTAACTGTAAAACTCTTGGAGACTATCATGATTTATATCTAAAAACTGATGTAACTCTGTTAGCAGATGTATTTCAAACTTTCAGAAAAACATGCATGAATGCATATAAACTCGATCCCTTGCATTACTACACAGCACCTGGATTATCTTGGGATGCTGCACTTAAACATACAAAAATAGAATTAGAACATTTTACAGACATTGACAAGCACTTGTTTGTAGAAAAAGGAATGCGAGGTGGCATAAGTATGGTATCAAAAAGATATGCCAAAGCAAACAATCCAAATGTAGCTGATTATAACCCTAACGAGGAAATCAGCCACTTAATGGATCTGGATGCAAATAATCTTTATGGGTGGGCAATGAGTCAGCCACTTCCATGTTCTGGCTTTGTTTGGAAAACCAAAACCAAAAACAAGAGTGGAAAATTAAAATGTTCTAAACCAAAATCTGGCAAATGACAAATACTCGAAGTTGAATTGGAATATTCTAAAGAGCTCCATGAAGCTCACAATGATTATCCACTTGCACCGGAAAGTAAAAAAAGAATGGTTGTCTAAATACCAGACAGATCTGTTGGAAAATAATAGCATGATAAATACAGAACAACTAGTCCCAAATCTTATGGACAAAGAAAAATATGTGATACATCACAAAACCCTTGAGCTGTATTTATCTTTGGGTTTGAAAACTAAAGAAAGTACACAGAGTATTAGAATTTAATGAAAAACCATGGATGGAATCATACATAAACCTAAACACAGAACTTAGGAAAAAAGCTAAATCACAATTTGAAAAAGATTTTTACAAACTTATGAACAACTCTGTGTTTGGCAAAACAATGGAAAATCTACGCAAGCGGACTGATATAAAACTAGTCAGAACTGACGGTTCTGAAAATGAAAAATGAAGAATAATACTAGCCAAACCCAACTTTAACAGGCGTATAAAATTTTCAGATGAATTGTTAGCAATACATGTAAACAAAACGAAATTAACATTAAACAAACCAATCTATGTTGGGATGGCAGTATTGGATTTATCAAAGTACATGATGTATGACTGGTACTATAATACCCTAAAGAAAAAATACGGGGATAAATGTACTTTATTATACACAGACACTGACAGCTTGCTGGTAGAAATTAAAACAAAAGATGTGTACAAAGACATGGCTGAAATGAAAGATGAGTATGACTTGAGTGATTATCCGCAAAACCATCCACTGCACGATGATACAAATAAAAAAGTAATAGGCAAGATGAAAGATGAATGTGCTGGTGTTGCTATAGCTGAGTATGTTGGATTAAGACCCTAGCTATATTCTATTTTGAGAGCGGAAGGCAGATTATTAAGAAAGCAAAGGGAGTAAAAAAATATGTAATATTTTTTTTTTTATAAACTTTGAAAACTACAAGGATGCTTTGTTTAACAAGAAAAATACACCCATGAAATGAATATGTTACGTTCGATAAAACATCAGATGTACGGAATAACAGTAAACAAAGTTACATTATCACCATTTTACTCAAAAAGATATATACGAGAAGATGGAATTACAACTGATGCACATGGATATTACAAAAATTTATAAATTTGGGTATCATCAGGAACAATAAGTAGTTCTTCTTTGACAAATCCTCTCTGTGGCGCTGGTGCTTTCAAATAATAAACTGTTATACCTTGCGTCAACATATAACTTTTAATCTTGTGAATATCTACACTCCACATTGGATCAATTGCTCTGCGTCTTCCACCTTC
Source organism: Cyrtodaria siliqua (assembly GCA_037043455.1). Taxonomy (NCBI): domain Eukaryota; kingdom Metazoa; phylum Mollusca; class Bivalvia; order Adapedonta; family Hiatellidae; genus Cyrtodaria; species Cyrtodaria siliqua. The sequence goes on from JAWPHD010014365.1 coordinate 44,495, forward strand.
TTGTTCCCCGGATTGATATAAATATCTTACACTTGCATTCATACAGATAGGATTTTCTTTTAATGTTTTTGTTGCAACAGGAGGAGGCTTTTTTGTCTCCGCATTTATTGCTTTGACAACTTCTGGTAATCTCTTCACCCACTCTCTATTACGTTTTTGTGAATCTATTTCCTTAGCATACTGATACCCAAACAATCGTTCAGCTAATGTTCTGTTAAATCTTTCCACTATTTCATACTCTATTTTAATTTATTTTTTTATACACATACAAGAAAAATGGGAAAAACAAAACTTTCTTTGGAAGACATAGAGGAGATAAAAAAAATCAAAAAGGTGTTTTGTCAGCCTCAGAGATACAAAAACAGTATAATATTGGTAGGGGGAGATTGCAAATACAAGAAATAGAACCATACGTCCCGCAGAGAGAAGTTGTTGTAGAAGATTTTTATGAAAGATTAGGGCAGATAGAGACAAAGATGGATAGACAAACAGAACTAATGCAAAATATACTGGATTCTCTGGATGCTGTGTCAGAGTCAGATACACAGTCTATATTGGAAAAAGAAAATACAGAATCCTATCAACTGGAAGAATACACAGATTTTACCAAAACAATTGTATATTGTGCCATTACTGGTTTTGCTGTATGGCAAGTGCTATATAAAACTTGGAAGCATGTAGAGACCAAACCAGAAATACCAGCACCAACAAAACCAAGTATTTTTAAAAATGAACCAGACCCGTTTGATTTATTTTAAGGAGCTGTGAGCAACAGATTTTTGAAGTTATTCATTGGGAATTTTAGAATAAGCTATTATAAACTTGAACTGCAGAAGGAGATCATGCAGAGCAGACATTTCATGATGAAGCAGTATTATTATATAACTGGTAAACAGTTGGCGGAACCGGAGCCTAAGTTGAGTGATATCAACAGAATAGAGAAATTACGTTTATTGTGGTGGGCATGGCTGCAACTGGATTTGTGGCATATAAATTGATTTCATAAACAAAATTAAAAAACTATAATTACTTTGGATGAGTTGGATAAATATTATAGTTTGAAACAGGTCATCAAACAAAAGAAACTTAAAATTAGTGAAGTTCAAAAAAAAAGAACTAGTGGAGCATGGACGAAAGGAAGCAATGGCAACCTTACAAAAAAGTCTAAAAAGTGTGTGATTTATTGTTTTAGTAGTGTGTTTGGGTATGATTCACCACCTTTGTATTCAAGGTCGGAAAAGTGTTCATTTGACTAAAATTTTGATAACAATCGATAAATTTGTCTATTTTTGTAATTTTGTTAAAAAAATTCAGAATATAACTCTTACCCAGCTTATTTCAGCACCTTGTGCTAGAAGTTTATATATATATGTAATAGACAAAGGGAAGTTGTGTTTTAGTGTAAAGGGAAATAACTGAAAAACGTCATAGTTACGAAACGACTATTTAAATATCGCACATCGCTGAAAAGTTGGAAGCCGTAGCAATAAATACTCCCATGTTGTAGTTGAAGCAACTCAAGAAAGTTTTTGCTGCACAAATACGGACATTTCCAGGAAACTGGCCGTATAAACCATTGGCTACTCAACTTGTCGGTACAAACTTAGCTGGCAAATTTTTAAACGCTACTACCTTTTAGATATATCTTAGTGAAAAAGAAACAGCCAGGACAGTTTTTCTGAAGCGGTAGCTTAACACATTCTTTTTAGGCAAAAACATGCAAATTTGAACAAAAATCGCTAAAAACTGGAATAATTTTTAAAAAAGGTTTATAATTGCAGTAGGGCGCTGAAGCTGCTGAAAGTTATTTGTTACATTCATATAAATAAAAAATAATGTTTGAAATCAACACATTACATACAGCTTGCCATTTTGGGGGAAATCAGTAAAAAAAAAAGCATACAAATCGCTGATTTTAGGAATAATTATTTTAAAAATATTGACACTTCCAATTAAACAAAATAGAAGTTTTTAAAGTGTTTTCATTCATCTAAAGATATCCTGAGATATAGGTAAAATTCTAAATGATTAGAGATTTGGAAAAACTGTAATATGTTGGGTCAAAAGTTGCAAATTTGAACCAAAATCACTAAAAACGGGATTGCTTTTAAAAAAATAATTCTCTTTAGAGAATTAGTCCTTAAAGTTATCTGTGACCTACATGTTCATGAAAACAAATATTTGGAATGAATAAAATATATAAATCTTGAAATTTTGAGTTAAGAAATTTTAAATTATATTTTTCAAATGAACATTTTACACATTGGAAACGAGTTTTTTTTTGATAATTTTACTGGGAATGTTTTTGGAATATTCTTAAAACTGTATAGTTCGCATTATTTATAGTTTTTATACCAGAAAGTTGCTTTGATCGTTCCAGGCAGATCCCGTTTTGGTCTGAGAAATTTATTTTTTAAGTGATAATATTTTTTATGCGATCATCCAGTGATCTCTTAAAAAATAAATTTCTCAGGCCATCATCTCGATGGCCTGAGAAATTTATTTTTTAAGAGATAACATTTTTTCTTCAATAATCCAGTGAGAAAGGATATTGAAGATGTATGCTCTGCAACGCCAGTACATCCTGCTACTAGTATATCAGCGATGGTCTTTTGCCATTTGATGCGTTAACATAATGCAGAACCACTTCCTTCACAAACCTTTGCAAACCACATCAAGCGGGCACCATGGAAGGTATTTAAAGTGCACCATAACCAACTTAGCGACTTATGGAGACCTTACAGCAAACACCAGAACATTTTCATTTTGGCTGCAGAATCTAGTTGTTCATGAAAACAAATATTTTGAATGAATAAAATTAATAAATCTTGAAATTTTGAGTTAAGAAATTTTAAATTATACTAAAATATATATACTAAGAGTTGGCTTAGATTCTGTCTCTCGACTGCTTCAAATGTATGAACTTCTAAGATTTTAAGACTTAATATTCTATAAATAATTCATGTATTTAGTTTTATTAAAATATTAAAACAATTCTTAACTTTAAATTCTATTTCAAGTATTGTCATAGACATTGAGTTAAAATTGAAATTGTAGTTTTTTTGACAAATGAGGTTTTCTGACATACATGTATATGTTTCAATTTTAAAGGTATTTCGTGTATTGATAAAGCACTATTGCTACTAGTAGTAATGGTGAAACAATATGTGTGCAACTGACCAGTAACTGACCAGGTAAGTACATATAAATATAATAATCAAATATACATGACTTCACAATACTCATAAATTACAATACAATGGTAAATTATTTATACAAAATGTCTTTAAAATTCAAAAATACGCATGCATGTCTAAAAACATAATTTTGTGTTCCTATTAGCTCTTAATTTTTTTATTTTATAATTTGATTGATGAAGAGATAAATGTGTTATTAATGGTAATTATGTCTTAGAACCTTGGAAGTTCTTTTTTTGATGCAGTCAAGGCTTCGATTCTACGACAGGGATGGGCCAGTTCTTCGCCTTTATTTATACATATTCAATTACCTGAAACATTTGTATGAGAAAAGGCATAGTACAAAATTAAAACCGATTGTTACATGGTATTACCAAATTTATTTAACCCCGACTTGACCTTTATGTAATAATACATTACTAATCTTGCTGATTGCGCCGGTATTATATACATATCCGTTAGTGGTTCGTGTTAGGTACTCATATGAACTATATGTAAAAGAATCCGAAACCGTGCGGGGATGCATACGTATGACAGGTACCAATTGAATGATGTTTGATTGAATTTATCTTTTACGATGCATTACTCATTTAGCAACAATTGATTTGTTCGTGCAGTAACAAATACATGCTCATGAAAAATGTTTGACGATTTCTCTTATAAATTGCATGCTACTTTTAACGGCTTCTTCGTACCGTGTTATATTCATACTTATTACTATTACGAAAAAATTGTAACATATTCCAGCCTTTTTAGTATTTTTTAGATTCTGAGGCTAAATGATTAATTGGGTAAGTGAGCCTACCCTTTTATGGATATTATGGAAAAAGAAACAATGACCAATAAATTTACATTTATATTAATGTAAGAAGTACCTTATTAAATTTAGGGTAATACTTTGTTTTACACAAGTTTTCAATTCAAAGTATCTATAAACGGAATTGTGAATATCTCATTTAAAAATGAGCGGATGTACTTTATAAAAGCTTATTTTAACTACCGATTTAAATAACGACGGCAAATTTATATCAAATAGATGGTAACAAGTTGTTTTTTTATAGAAAACAAATATCAATTTATATTGATAAAAACAAGTAATTAAAAGCTTTTGAGATATAAAGCAAAAATGCACCTACTTTCTAAGTAAATATGTACATGTTACATGGTAAACAGTATTATAGAACTTTTTAACAACACACAAAGCACAATGGACCTATACGTCACCTATTTAAAAAGTAATTATTGTTATTTAACATAAAATCATAATGGCATAATGTAATATGTAATGAATTATATAATGGGTTTCTTCTTTTACATAATCTTTAACAATGAATTTAGCTACTTTAATCGGAACGTTTACAAGATATAATTTTATAAACATTATTCATATTATTGAAGCCCTCGATGTCATAAAAAACGACGTTGACGATTCAACCAATCAAAAATCAATCAATAATTATATTAAACTGTTTATCAGAAAATTGCTCATTAAAATGTCTGCTCTTATGTCATAGTAAGAAGTACATTGTATTAAAAATTTGCTTTCATCTTCAATTTGTCTTTGATTGCAACATGTCCATGTTCATTGCTCCGGGGTGCTCGCCAATATATTATCCTGTTTCCAGACTTAACGGTCAAATACAAAATCTATATTGTGCTGACAATGAATATTCCATTTAAGTACACACTGCCCAGTTTCTCAATTATCTTTACCAGTTATATATGCTCTTAATTTAGACACCTTTGTTGCATCTGACTTCCAGAGTTTTGGATAATATTTATTTATCATAGCCTTAACTGTCCCAAAAACAGATTTGTTTTCAAAATAATTTATCAAATAATTGTTTTTAGTCACTACATCAATATTTCATCACTTTCTATATAGTTAATGTACACGAAACGTTTAGTAAGCCTATTGCCATCGAACAATGCAAGTCTATTTTAATATTGGACGATCGCTACATGAACCCAACGTCGATAATTACTTGGCAGCCATCCTGTATTGGCGGTGATCGCAAGTTTAGAGAAAATCTACAAACGCCAAGGAAGTACCAATCAATGAGTTAAAATCTGGCACTACAACCCATGGAAACGGAAAAAAGTACTAGTAGTATGACCACATATTTTCTTTTTTTTGTTTTTCATAAGTTTTGCTTATATATGTTCAATTAAAGATTAGGGTAACGATATCGTGTTAGCGCTTAGCACTAGTTAACTTTTTAAACTTATTATATGAACTTTTTATTTAATTGATCACAGTTAATTGTCACTTTTTAAACACTTTCTCACTATCACAAATTTCACTATAGTTTTTGTCCGAGTTTGAGCCAATCAATATTAATAAAACACATTAACACTATTTAACACTTTGATGAAGATATGAACACTATTTAATAAAACTAAATTGCATATTGAAATTGAGTTGGATTGACTTGACATTAAATCACAAGTAATTAACACATTAATAAACCTTATTCAACAAATAAATAAGAGAGCGCCTAATTTAACAGGATATCGTAGATTTTCTGAACTGTTTAGTAACAAGAACATTTGTCAAATGAACATATCACCGTTGACCAGATTATTGGCATCTTATTGCAGACATGCAGTTTAATTCATTACTAGAGTTAAATAAATAAATGGAATGATCACAGTCTATAAAGATGACGCGTGTGTGTGTGTGTGTAATTCTAAGGTTTATGGTCCGTCCGCCAACGAACACGTCAAGGTATACCTGACGCGATGGGCATAGTATATTATATGGAGTGGAGTCTTGGTGTGGAGTCTTGGAGTGGAGTGGAGTGAATAATTGGAGTGACCTTGGAGTGACCTTGGGGTCAAATTTGGAGTGAATATTTTGGAGTCAATTTTTGGAGTCTAAATTTGGAGTCATATTTTTCTGTAAACTTTTTAGAAACTAATAAATAGTTCCGATTTGTTCTTTGTTATGCTCTTTTGTTCTTAATGGAGTGAATATTTTAGAGTAAATTTTTGGAGTCTAAATTTGGAGTCATATTTTTCTGTAAACATTTTAGAAACTAATAGACACTTCCGATATGTTCTTTGTTATGCTCTTTTGTTCTTAATGGAGTGAATATTTTGGAGTCAATTGTTGAGCCTAAATTTGGAGTCCTTACAATTGACTTATTAGAAACTAATACCATTACTTGAGTTATTTCATTTGCACATGCAATTATTTATTAATTGATAAATTTCTTAAAAATGCATTCAACAACTAATAATTATTATTTTAATCCAGGTTCTGGAATATTATGGTTGACCACTGCATTTGTAAACAATATGCGTCAATTAAGTTGACCAACTACCTTATTTAATAGGCATTCAATAAAACAGGACTAGGACTTATTAGCTTTGAATCATTGGCCGAAGATAAATTGGTCCCTTGGTGCAAGGTCAGACCAATAAAGAGCCATTAAGATAATCACTGTTATCTTTTGAGGTTATATTGTCTGGGTATCTAAAGTTCATACTGTGGTCAAGGCCTCACAGTAGGGACATGAGTAATTAGTGAAGATAGGGACAGTGCAGTGTTAAGTAACAGATTAAACATGTGAGGGTCACTTTAGTATTTTTTTTATGTTGAAACATAACTATTTCTCTTGTGATAAAGTGAAAATGTATCTATATGAAAATAGAATTATACTCGTATGGCAATCAAATCTAATGATGGAAACAAATAAATTGCTAAACAAGTAACTTAAAGCTTCACAACTGCCACTGAATTATTATTAATAATATAACGCGAAAGCGAGGATTTTTTTTCTCGAATTTATGAATTCCGCATTTCTGTCATTATCTGCAAAATGTCTCGGAAAGATTTAGTTCTAACACCATACACATCTAACAACAAACACATGTAGCTCAAAATCTGCATAGTTTCGAAGATGCATGTGTCTCGCCATTTTGTAAAAACAGACATGCTTTACTCTAAATGCTCTCTGGCTTATCTGACAGTGGTAACGGCGACGTCAACATTTGGTTAAAGTTTTTTCCAAGGCATATATCTCAAATACTGTCAAAGGTATTGCTTTGAATATGCCACCTCGGCATATGTGCGCTTCAGTAGCAATTTTTTTATACATTTAGCAACAAACGTGAAATGCAAATGAGAATCAATTTAAGTCTTTAGGTTTTATATTCAGGACCGGGTAGTGTTTAAACAAAATGGCGATGAGTATAAGCAATTAAACATTATTAATGGAATGCCAACAGGTAACAAACTAAAATTGTTTAACCATTTAAATGGCAGGTTAGAAATGTGAATGTTTGGTAGCAAATATATCAGTCATCTGCCTTCACCAATCCCAACAAGCAGATTCCCTGAAGACCTTTCAGCTCCCGAACATGGCAATTAGTCTGGTAGTTATAATTGTCTCACAACAGTAAATGGCTTCAGCAAGACATTTATTATAATATAATGTTATAGTGTGTTGACAATCAAACAAGCACACGTTTTAAGCAATAGTTAAAGTTAAGAAACCCATTTATCCCAAGCCCTGATTTACATTAAGAAAACACCATATGAAAATGGTAAGGCAATGCAAAATAAAATTAACATTTTGTTATCCCCCATTGTTATTTTATCTGAAAAAGCATAGTCTTAAAAGAAATGTATGTGTTTTGACGTATAAAATAACATGAAAATCAAAATAATTATATATTTTACAGGTATCACATAACATGACTTCTTGAAGTGTAATAAAGCTATGGATTATTTAGCGTAATACACTAGTGCATATAGACACAGACCGAACCACTGTGTTTGTGTACAATAACAAATACAAGTCCACATTACGTGCATGGTATACATACAATACATTTAGAAACCTTAATATTCATCATTAATTAAAATCTTACTTTATAGAATGCACGTAGTAACATTACTAATTTGGTTTCTCCCTTTATTTGTAAAGCAGACACGTTACAACTTCGCTACATAGCTAACGTTATTATTTATTTATTATTTATTTTAACATGTTGCATTTCAATTCCCAATGAAAAACATTTACTTTTGGGCAGAGCTAGGACAAACAGGGTGCAGTTGAACTTGTTTTTTTTGGTAAGACGTAACATGCTCTTGACTTTCACGCGCTAATTGCCGTAAGTTACGATGCGTGCAATGCTGGCAACATCGATGTTCCAACACATTTTCGCTTGCCAGAGTTTCACAATTATGAATATTACCCTTTGGGAACAGTTGTAACTCTAAGCTGGTGAAAATGTTCTAACACTATGTATTGAAGCTTAAAAACACTATTTTTACCACAAATACATGAATTTGCATTCCTAAATTTTGAAAAACATACATAACAATGTAAATAGAAGGATTGAATTTGATATTACCATTTTTAATTGAGTATGAAAAATAACCCTTGTCCTACTAAGGGCGACTACAATAGCATTTGTGCCCATTGTAAAACCAGAGTAACTCGCAGGCTGATCAGAGTTTACTATGTCCGGCTGCTTATCAGTCATTTCCCCCAAAACACCCCTTTGTAACATAAATGGAATGATCCAAATTACATTACCATTATACATTCATAATGGGCTAAGGGTTAAATTAAAGTTAACAAGAAGCCTTTGGGCTGCAGTATTTTAAACTCACCAAATGTTTTTCACACCCCATTAGGCAGGCAGGCAGGCAGATATTTCTATTGACTTAGATTTTTTCATTTACTTCTGTGATATATAGAATCTTACATTCGTAACCGAGTATAAATTCTTTGGATAAAATCAATAATACACTATAACACATAATACACAATAATAATCATGTAAGATCGTCTATATACTTAATTCATTGGAAAAGGAATCATAACCTGGTCTTATTAGAAAATCTAGGATAATCATGTTGAAATAAGCTTCCACCACCCTGCCAATACGAATCAGTTAATGTACCACTGTCTTGAGAGATAAAGTAAACATTGTCCTGGGTTCGGACAGGAAAATGACCGATAACAGTAAAATGTTTGTTTTTATTTCTATTAATCACTGATGATTTCTTTTTCGCGGCCCTCATTACAGATGTCAAATTGTCTGACATCCAGTGTCAGGTGTATACATAGTTCCAATACGTCAGTCAAGTTCAATTAACACATACTTGTCACAGACAGCTGGCTATGACAGTCGTACCAGAGAGACTGAAGTAACTCAAGTAAATGTATTAGTTTCTAAAAATTTATTAATTGTAAGGACTCCAAAATGAATTCCAAAATATTCACCCCATTAAGAACAAAAAAACATAACAAAGAACAAAAGTCAGAACTATTTATTAGTTTCTAAAAAGTTATTAATCGTACGAAAAAGTAAGGGAAACAATAAGATTTCAAATTTTGACTCCAAAATTGACTCCAAAATATTCACTCCATTAAGAACAAACGAACATAACAAAAAACATAAGTCGGAACTTTTTATTAGTTTCTAGTGCGCATGCGTGAAAAGGAATGGACGTTTAAATTTTGCTCTGACAAAAATTGTGTTTTTATGTGATAACAAATGGATACAACTTTTGGATGTTATATTAAACAACAACACAATGCAGATAAGTCTTTTATAAACTATATGTGAAAGAGAAAACACCAAAGGTTTTGGGGAAAGTTGTATTTTCGTTCAAAAACTCATTTCCTTTGTTTGAAAAAAAAAGAAATGAAAATCTAAAAATCGAGTGAGATGTTTTTACCTTCGATAATATAACGGTCATCATATATGGTTTATATATAGTTACTATTAAAGCCACCAATTATGACGGAAAATCTGTACACCGAGTTTGAGCCTGTGGCTATAAGTGAAAACACAGAGGTCAAAGTGCCCGTTACATCTGTAATTGATCACCAAGTTGATTGCCCATCAAGTATGACCGTGTCTCCAATGGCCACAAATACCAATCAGACACTGATTGATCCCAGCCCATTTGACCAAGACGCAAGTGCGGATCTCACAGAATACCATCGCCTTATTCAACTTGTGCGAGATTTCCCGAGTACGCTATTTATTGACCGCCTACTCATGGACTACCATCAGTGCGAGTCTAATCTAGATAAATCCCGAATCATGCTTTTTGACGTCATCAGAGATTCAGACGATTTTCCGTTCGACGTCAATTGTGAGCTAAAACGTCGAGTCACACGTCAAGGAGACTCGGCCGCGACGAAGTTAGCCACCGACATACACACGCTTCTGGCTGTTATCGACGGTGGTGATGTAGCGTGTGTTAAGGAAATGATAAGTTCCAGAAAACCAAGCCGTCTCAGCTCTGTGACCCGACAAACAATAAAAACCCATTCACCATGTCACTCTAGTAATAAATGTGAATGCGAAGCTGAGCTTAAAATACTCAAAGAAACTGTCATTAGCCTCCAAGCCGATATGTTGCTTATTAAGCAACGAAACGCAGCTACTGAAAATATACGCAACAATGACTTTAAGCTGATACAAGGCTCCATAGATGACCTACAAAAAAGTGTGGACGGTATAAAAACTGACACCGTTTTCCCAACTGCTTTGAGGGACATGAAGCTGGATTTGTTAAACCACTCCGAACATTTACTGTTATTGCAAAACAATGTTATAAATCTCAAAAGTGTGTTTAATGACTTTAAATCACAAGTGAGTGCTGGCTCCAACAGTCATGCTATACCGGTTCCTCATACTCAGACACCAGAGTGCAATACAAACACCCCAATAACCCCTCCCACACTCATACCCTCTACCCAAACTAGTGTACCAATCCCATTGCCCAATACGGGCGATACAGTTTTGCAGTCTGCTTCTGTGTATGAGGACATATTAATTGCAGAATCACATCCGCCACAACAAACGGAGCTTTATTCAGCCGTTGTAAATAACCAGTTCAATGGTAATGATACCGCCACGAGCGATCATGAGAATGACCAATTATTTGGTAATCTAGTAATCCCCACCATTGTTAATACAAAGTCGCGCGAACCAAAAAAACAATATGGACATAAACATAAAAAACGCGGACGTACTTTAAGAGAAGTCAATTTCGGCATGATAAACCGAGAAATGGCCACGTCCACTGGTGTTAACCACAGATTTAGTAGTGGCAACCCCGATGTTGATACGGCGAGGTCATACGCGGATGAAGCGGACGACTTTCAAAAGTATGTCGTGAGACGTCCTAAACGGTTTTATGTAGGAGGCTTTCAGTCGAATATTACTGAACCCGTGATCAAAAGCTATATTGAAAAGCGCGGTCCAAAGGTTTCCAGGGTTACAATATTTAGGAAACCTAGATACGGAAACTCTGTGGTTATTCGCGTGCATATTGAAGATGACGAGAACGTTTGTTATGTGACAGACGATCCCTGTTTTTGGCCCGAAGGAGTTACCTGCAAACCATGGGTTTCGTATGGTTCATATAAAGCTCGTCACAATGACTTTGTTAATGACAATCCGAACAGTTATAACTCTGATAGGTTCTCACAAACGTCGAAATACACGCGAGCTGAGTGGGGCCGGGTCAATTACACGGACTCGAACCGTTATGCAGCGCTTGAATCTGACTGTGATCTTGATTACTAGTAATCATGTCAGGCTCTAGAAACATATGTCTTAATATTGCTACATGGAATGCGACCGGAATAATGTCTAGCGCGAGTTATTTGAGCGATTTTTTACAAAACAATTATATAGATGTTTGCGGCATTGCCGAACACTGGTTATTCAATCACGACTTACATTTTCTTGATTGTATTAACAATAATTTTTCATGTCATTCAATATCTGATCCTGATCTCATGTTGCCAAGCAACCGGAGAGTTGGTAAGGGTGGGATATGCATATTCTGGAATAAGCGTTTAAATGACATTGTTTCACCTTTACACATTGACAGTAAATACGTTTTAGGCATCCAGATAAAGCCTACCTTAGGACATTCTATATTTGTATTTCAATTATACTTACCATGTAAAAACCACTCTATTGCCACGTATAATAGCTGTATAGACGAATTAGAGACTTTATTATGCATATACAAAACAAAGGGTATAACATTTTTAATGGGAGATTATAATACAGAATTAGCTTCTCGAAACCAACGCGATTTTAAACTTGATAGTCGAGGAAAACTGCTGGTAGATTTGATGCTTAATTATAGTTTGCTAGCCGTAAATGCCCTCGAGTTATGCTCCGGAGCAGAATTTAGTAATGTACCATATAACAGTGACCGTGAGACACTCATTGATCACATACTAATCCAATCAGAAAATATTGAAATGATAAAATCATGCCGAATTATGGACGATAATTGCTTAAATGTTTCGACCCATCGCCCGATAGTTTGCAAAATCGAATGCGAAGTTGAAAATATATCTCGTTCAAACAATACGTATCATAATATTAATTGGCATAACGTTAAACAGAAAAACATAGATAATTACACACATTTCTTAAATAACGACAAAACGTTAAATATGTTGCTTTTATCACAGATATCTTCGTTGGATAACGTTGACTCATTTTATTCAGCCATCGTTAATGTAGTAAACAATGCGACAAATAGATGCATTCCTATATCAAAGTTCAAACCATTTATAAAACCGTATTGGAATCGCGAATTAACAAATTTACACAATGAAATGAATCTAAAAAGGGTTAATTGGTTAAATGAAAATCGCCCACGCAATGTTTCATCCGCAAGCTATAAAAATTATAAGGCATCGAAAAATGTTTTCCGCAAAACTCATCGTGCCACTGTCCAAAATTATTTATCTAGCTTAGAGCGAGAAATTGATATAGCGGCGGAAATGGACAATAATGAGTTTTGGAAATTGATTAATAGACGGAAAAGAAATAAAAAAGTAGAAACTACCCTTAAAATGAATTTTAATGGACAATCTTGCGAAAATCCCATCGATATAAATATGGGCTGGAAAAATTATTTTTCCGAACTCTACACGCCTAAAGATAATAGTTTTGAATCCGCTTATGCAAATTCATGCGATGAAGAGTTATCGAACATTAAGTCGCAATTAACTTATCATCGGTGCGACGATATCGTTATAACTATATATATGGTTGAAAAGGCATTAAAATCCTGTAAAAAGAAAAAAGCCTGTGGCAATGATCTCATTTATTACGAAAATATAATTTACGGTGGCCCGATTTTACTTGCCGTTATTACAAAATTATTCAATTATATGTCGTCATTGTCACATATACCCGTTGATATGAAAAAGGGTATTATTTCGACCCTTTACAAAGGAAATAATAAAAACAAAATGGACCCTAATAGTTACAGGGCTATTTCTCTCTGTTCTACCATGTTAAAGGTATATGAAAAAGTGTTACTTACAATTTTAGAACAGTCTAGTACGCTCAAGTTTAACACATTACAAGGAGGATTTCAAAGAAATATTAATTGTAAAATGACGTCCTTTCTCTTACGTGAAAGTATCTACTTTGCAAAAGAAAACAGTTCTAAACTTTTCACTTGCTTCCTGGACGTGAGACAAGCATTTGACCACGTTTCTCATAGCATCTTGATGCTGAAACTGTATAGGACGGGGATTAAAAAATCTATTTTTAAAATTATTCTAAGTATGTTTGAAAATGTTTATAGCTGTGTTAAATCACAAGGCCAATCCTCGGATTGGTTCCCCATTTTACAGGGTACCAGACAAGGCCAAGTAATGAGCCCGTATTTATACTTAGTTTTCATTAATGATCTTATGGATAAATTAGACCAATCACCCTACGGTCTGAAAATTAATGATACTGGTTACAGTTGCCCAACATCGGCGGATGATATGGTGCTCAGTTCACTCACTAAGAACGGCTTAGAAAAACTTATGTCAATATGTCATAACAACTCTATCCGTGAAAAATATACATATAATGCTAATAAATGTAATGTTGTTGTTTTTAACGAACGCCTTTCTGATTCACAGAGGAATCCAAGGCTATGGCACTTAGGCCAAAACATTGTTGATGAAACATACACATATGTTCATTTAGGTATTTTATGCAGTAAGGACATGAGTCTAAATGAAAACATTAAAGACGCATGCACAAAACTACGTAAAACATACTTTGGATTGTCCGACTGTGGCGTCCATCAAAATGGTCTTCACCCATTAACAGTAAAACATTTATATCAAACGGTTGTACTATCGAGGGCATTATACGGCTGCGAACTATGGAACACCATTTCTGACACTCAATTGAAGTCTTTAGAGCGTGTACATGTTCAATGTATTAAATATATGCAGTCTCTGCCTAAACAAACTCGTAGTGACGTCGCACTAGCTTTAATCGGTCTCACAAGAATCGAATATGAAATTGATAAGCGTAAGTTATTGTTGTTTGGCCAATTATGCAGCATTAATAAAGGATTTAGAATACAGACAATTTTCGCTAATAGACTTATGCAATTTATGTCTCACCCACGTAAAACACAAGGCTTTATGCCAGACATTTACCGTATATTAGGGAAATACCAATTAACTTACGTTTTAACGGAATATATTTCTACTGCATTTTTTCCTACGTTAAGACAATGGAAAAAAAGACTTAAATCAAATATACATAAGTCAGCCGAACTTGATTTCAGATCAAGACTTATCCAAGATTATAGTCTTAATAATTTTCTCAAGATACAAGGGGAAATAACGCCAAACAGTATCTGGTACTTCTCCCAATTATATCGTGATTATTTACCGTACTGTAGAACTGTCATATTTGTCATTGGTAAACTATTTGCACGCAAATATTTAACTGTTTGTCCAAAGTGCAAATTAATTACAGAAACGGTAGCTGAACATTTAATTTTATTTTGTTCATCAAACAATACCTTGCGGCATTCGTTATTATGCAAGATACACAAAATATGCGGCTTAAATAAGTATGACCAACTTTGTAACTTAAGCGCGTTTAATCAAATTATAGAATTAGTGTCCGGCTTTCCGTCTTTAAACATGTCGGACAAACAAACGGTTGCTATTTCTAAAACCACGTTCAGATACTTACATCATATGACGAAATCTTTAAATATTGTGTATATATAGGGCTCCTATTTAAAGTATGTTAAGTTTCTTTGAACTAATGAGACTATGTTTTATTTACAAATACTTTGCATAATAAATGTTTGTATTGAATATTATATCAAGATAGAATTTTAAATTTAATAATTGATTTAAAACTTAAATCAAATTTTTGCTATATGCTTGCCAGTAACTTATCGTTGAAAAGAAATATTTAGAACCTTCAAAAATGCTATCCTTTTTATCTTAATTCTAAGGATCAGGTTTGAAAACAAATACATATGAAACTTATGTCAATCCAAGAATCCATGAAGTGTATGTTCTTGTGTTTCGTTTCGGCAAGACATGTCGGCCTTTGGATTATCTATGGCAAGAGTACTTGAATAAATATTATTTCTACACATATACTTTATTATTAAGTGGAGGAACATTTCCTGTTAATCTCCGTCCGTTTGTACATATGTTAAATAAGTCAAACTGTCAAGTTTAAATATTTGTTTGTTTTGTATAAATGTGTTCTTGTTCTTGTATATAACTTAACTGTCATGTACTGTCTATTTGTTTTTGTGTATGTGTATTCAATGTGTATATATGTTATTTTGACTCTCCTGTATATTTTATATTATGGAGGAAATAAAGAATCAATCAATCAATCAATCCAAAATGTCACTCCAATTATTCACTCCACTCCACTCCAAGACTCCACACCAAGACTCCACTCTATATAATATACTTTGCCGACGCGATGGGCACAATAGAGTCTGGACTTATAAAGATGACGCTAATGGCTATTACAATAATCATTATAGCGGTTCTAGCAGGTCCAATTTACCCATTAATTAATCGGCATTAGGTGATTCAAGTACTCAAGTGTTTATTTTCTTTGACGATTCCAAACCAAAGGACAGTGTGTCAAAATTTACTTTTCTTTCACTGAAAGATGCTTAAATTTCCTTTTTATTATTATTATTAAATATGTATAAATTTTCCCCAAAAATATTTACTAGGCCTATATATCAGGTTTAGTTTCTTTTAAATAAAAGGTAATGAAAACACGAAATTATTAGAAACTTGTTTAATATAATTATCATAACTATTTTACCACTGAACACCTGTTGCCATAAAAATCTTTAAATATTAACAAAAACTCAAACTCAAAACCTTGAAAATGTGTTCTTTCTCTGTCCACGTCTCTAAGATGGACTTGAACTGTAAATTAATAAAATCAAATAGATATGTATATAGTTTTATGAAATTATTGTTGAGTGTCTGAATATTGGTATGATATAATGAATGATATGAATAAACGAGTTTATTTGTCAATTTGTTGTTGGTTTTCATTATGTTGTAACAAAAAGAAGTCTGATATACTCCCTTTTAGTGTTAATTGTATTAGTAACTTGTCTTTTGTAATGTTTTCGCTACTTTTATTATATAGATTATAAACATGTGATTGTCGAATATGGAAATTGTATGTCGTAATCAGTTGTAAACCTCTTTTAGACTTTACTTTTTCTTCATTTCCATAATAGTTATGTTAAAACTGACTAAATTTTAAAAAGGGATTTCGCAACAATAACAAACAAAAAATAAAAAAGGATAAAACTGAATAAGGTCCAACTTTAATGATCTAATTATTATAATATTATATTAACATGAAGGTCATACGATAAAACAGTAACATTTTCCTTCTCTATCAATTGTGTTAATATATAAATTGATATTATAGTACATAGTATGATACAATGGTTATTGTAATATTGTTTCCTCGTGATAGGCATCTTAATGTAAAAATATGTTAAAAGTGTTCAAATGTTTCAGAATGGTTATAGAAAATGTGAAATAGTTGTGCCACATTATTAAACGTGTTTTTGTGTTTGCTGAGGAACAAACCAAATGTGTAAATTTTTACCATAAATGCATTATATTACATATATATGAAGTAGATCTATTTAAACTAATAGAAGCAGAAATAAATCTGCATTATTTTCACTCACAAGAGCCAAACTATCTGCTTCTTAAAGTATATAATTTTAAAAAGATATTAAAGTTAATTTTCTGAAATCAAGGGCATTTCGCTTTTATTATAACAAACGTTTGCTACACATAATACTAGA